>JAGXJF010000144.1:0-23952 GCA_019208055.1 Stipa capillata
AGTCCTTTAGGAAAAAAAACGATCGTCGGAGTTGAGAATGTTGTGGATGAAGAAGACTACAATCAATTTGATGAGTTCCCTCTCAGAGACCGCTCTGCCCTACACGAAGAACAACCACCGACCGAGGCCACTTGCTATCTGCGCATCGATCATCAAGAAGGCATGTTGGTAAAAGGAGACGGTCAAGCTCCATGATGTAACTCGATTGTAATTTAAAAAAATTCATCTCATTTGGAGTCTGTATGAATTAGTTGAAGAATTTTGCGAATATTTATGCAATTAAAAATTTAATTGGAGTCCGTATGAATTAGTTATGAATTTTACAAATATTTATGCAACTAAAAATTTAATTAGAGTCCGTATGAATTAGTTATGAATTTTGTAAATACTAATACAATTAAAAATTTAATACAATAATTTTTTATAAGAACCAAGTTTTAAACCCAAAACCTCTTGATTATAACTTTACAAGACAGAGCCAACTAAATGGCAGTCTTAAACTGACAGAGACAGAGGCAAGCAATTATTTATAACAAAGGACATAGTCATTAGTACATACGGCTCCCAAAAGGAACCGCCTGTAAAGTATTTTTATAGACGGCTCGTTTATCTGAACCGTTTGTAAATTATTTTTATAGACGGCTCATTATTCCGAACCGTCTGAAATAGTTGTAATCATAGACGGCTCATTATTATGAACCGTCTGTACTGGTTGTTATCTCAGATTGTTGGTTGTTGGGGACCGTCTGTACAAATGTATACATAAAAACCTTTTCGGCCCTGAGCCCGCGCCAGGCTTCCGTTCTAACCTTAGTTCTTCCCGCTTTTCTCCAAAACTGCCGTCGCCGCCGTTGCTCCCCAACGCCGACCTTCCCACTCCTCGCTGACGCCACCACCGCGCCCGTCCTCCCCGACGCCGACCTTCCCGATGCCGCCATCCTCGACGCCGGCACCCGGACCTCTCACGCCCCTCCGACGCTTACGCCGCACCCCGCCTCCCGACGCCAGCCTCCTCGATGCCACGCTCGGCCTCCCCGAGCCGACCTCCCCTGCTCCTCCCCGACGCTGCTCCTCCCTGATGCCACTGCTCCTCCCCGTCACCGGCTGAAAAAGCATTTTGGCCCCTAAATGGTTTTGATGGTTAATGGTAACTCAACTGGGATCTAACAGTTACCTTGAGTGTTAACAGGAAAGTTAGGTTCCAGGAAGAATGATACATTCAGGAAGGATGACCACAAAAAAAGTACAAGGATGGTTACTCAGGTCAAGGAGATGGCTGTGCTAGGTAGCTGTGCCACAGTTGTGATGAAGTCGGTACTGAGCAAGGAGTTGCTAGCAAGGTGATGGTTGCTTGGAGGTGTCAAGAACCCTGACTACAGTTGGTGGAAGCTGAAGCCTAGATTTGCTAGTTTCCTTGAGTCCTTAGGTAACACATGTACTATCAAGAGGGATGAAGCTGCAAGCTCATTTGGAAATTCTTATGCTCAATGCTCAGAGTGTCGGACAGTGGCACTGATGCCTTGAGGTCAGTGGCCCTGCAACAACAGTTTTACACAAGTGTGAAACTGGGTTGTGTTAGTACACTGCCGTGCTAGCTTCCTAAAATCCTAGAGCCATAGTTACATGTGTGGCACAGCTGTGTCACAGGTGAACAACTGCTCTATGACTCAAGTACACCTATGTGCCAAGGGAGAGCTTGAAAATGCTAAGGGAACTGCACTGCAATGGTTTGTCTGCTGCGTCAGAAAACTGTTGGAGGTTCTCTCCTGCTATGCATCAGAGTTTGTTGTGTGCACGGAGGGCATGTAATGTGCCAAGACCGGGCTGAGTAGGGAGTCTACGTCAGTTAGGGTTTTACCTGTGTCAGCCACCAGTGACACAGGTGTCGGTCTGCCTAAAGCCTTGTTACCATTGTGCGTTGTGGTTAACCGTGTCACCGGTGCCTGTCACAGTGACTCACTTAATCCTACGTGGCATGAGTGTAATGGTCAGGTGTCTGTGGACCCTATATATAGGGGACTAGAGGAGGTCTTGGACCTCAACCTTTGCTCAACCTTTGCAAACCTTTGTTTGTCTTTCAACCTTAGCCAACCTCTCCTCCAGAACAGAACAAAACCATCATGTGAGCATGTCCAAGTTTCTGTCTTGGAGAGTTAGAGCTTTGAGCAAGAGCGATTGGTTCCTCCAAGTGATTGTTGCAGCAGATTCTGTTACTCTTGGAGTGTCTACTCCTAGACAGGTGTAGGAGTCGCCGGTGATCACCCAAGCTTGTGTGGGTTGGCCCGGACGTTTGTGAGGGTGATCTGAAGTCTACCTGCTGCAAGCAAAAGGATTTTCACAAGCAAAAAGAAGAGACCTGAAGATTCAGGTACTCGGAGAACAAGCACGTTTCAGTGCTGGCTATCTCTTAGGAGTATCTTCTCCAACGGAGACGTACCTCTCTGAAAAGAGTGGGAACTTCGGTGAAAAATCACGTGTCTCTCTGTGTGTTTGCATTCTATACTTGCTTGCTTATTTCCCTGCATGCTTGTGTAACTCTCTGATATAGGTATCTGATCTAGCTATAATCTTTACTCTATACCTGTGTTATCTAGCTGTGTCACAGTTGTTCTTTAGCTTATCTGCCATCTGTGCTAGCTACCTGTTTCACAGCCATATTTTATATCAGCCTGTTTAGAGTTTTCTTTCACCTGTGTTAGCTACCTGTGTGATAGCTACATGTTAATCTTCATATCATTTGCTACCTGAGTAGTTTGTCTGTTACATAGCTAGCTGAACCTCTTTACTTGTTAAGGCTTATACTTGTTTAAATTGAGTAGTTAATTTAAATTTGGCTAGCCTCCTATTCACCCCCCTCTAGTCGGCTCTCGCGATCTTTTCAATTGGTATCAGAACGGTTTGCTCTTTGAATTGGCTTAACAGCCAGAGTTAAAGGATGTCGAGCTATGAGGGTAGAATTCCTGTTTTTGATGGATCTAACTATGCCTTCTGGAAAAGAAAGATGCGAATGCATCTGATCGCAATTGATCCAGATGTTTGGGAGGTTGTCAATTTAGGTTACAGGTTGGAGGATACCATAATGCCAAGCATCAATGACAAGAGAAACATCCAAAATAATGAAAGGGCAGTCACAGCTATATTCATGGGTCTCCAAGAACATGATTTTAACAGGGTCAGCACCATGGACTCAGCCAAGAAAATCTGGGACACCTTGGAGCAAATCTATGAGGGCAGCAACACTCTGAAGAAGTCTAAGAGAAGCTTGCTAGAATCAAAGCTTGAGAGGTTTGAGTATGAACATGGTGAAGACATAAACTCCTTGTTCTCAAGACTCACCATCATCCCAATCAGCTGAGGGCTCTTGGATCAAACAGAGTAGCTGATGAGGATGTCATCAAGAAGTTTTTGTCTGTGCTGCCAAAGCCTTACAGAACTCTTGTGCTGATGTTGAAGGAGCAGATGAAGCCCACTGAAGTGTTAGGGAGAATACTATCACATGAGATGGAGATCAAGCAGGAGAGCAAGCACAGTCCATCCTCCTCACTCAAGAAGAATATTTCTTTGAAGACCACTACCTTAGCTTCATAACCAGAGAGTGATAGTAGTGAAGATCTTGATGAGGAGATCACCAGTGGAGAAGAAAATGAACTAAACCTCCTTATAAGGAACTTCAGAAAGTTCTGCAGAAAGAACAAGCAATTCGGCTCAAGTGACAAGTTTAAGGGAAAGAAGCTGTTCAAGGACAACAAGTGCTTTGAGTGTGAAAAAGAAGGTCACTTTGCTGCTGGCTGTCCAACCAAGAAGAAGGACAACAACAAGTACAAAAAGAAGAAAGACTTCCATGACAAGAAGAAGACCTTCAACAATAAGCATCCAACCTATGCCAAGAACAAAACTACTGCAAGAGGTTATGTTGGTCAAGCTTGGATGTCTGATGATTCAAGATCAGAGGAAGAATCTGAAGATGAAGGTGAAGTTACTGGGATTGCCATTAGCATGATTGATGTGTCCAGCTGTGACACAGCCAAGTCACACAGCTCCAAGATCAACGCCAAGACTGATCAGTCGTCATCCATCTCTGCTCCTATGTGCCTTATGGCAAAAGGATTAAAGGTACTTACTGAAGATGACTTTCCTGATTATGCTAAACTAATGGGTATTTTGGAAAGAACAGATAAGGCGTATGAGAAGGAGAGGAAGGAGAACATATCCCTAAGAGATAAGCTTAGAGAGTTCAATGAGACCTGTGATGAGGTCATGGACGACAGGGAAAATCTCAGGCTTGATCATGAGAACCTGGAGATTGCTCATGACAAGCTTAAGCTAGCTCATGAGCTTCTTCTCAAGGAGCATGAGGAGCTGAAGGCAAAGCATGCCAAGTCTCAGGCTTGATCATGAGAACCTGGAGATTGCTCATGACAAGCTTAAGCTAGCTCATGAGCTTCTTCTCAAGGAGCATGAGGAGCTGAAGGCAAAGCATGCCAAGTGCATTGATGATACTCATAACTCTTCTGTTACTTCTGATATTACACATTTGCCTGCTCCTGCTACTGTTGAAACATGCTTAAATTGTGCTACTCGTATAAATGTTTAACTTCCACAAGCGATTGGTTCCTCCAAGTGATTGTTGTAGCAGATTCTATTATTCTTGGAGTGTCTACTCCTAGACAGGTGTAGGAGTCGCCGGTGATCACCCAAGCTTGTATGGGTTGGCCCGGACGTTTGTGAGGGTGATCTGTAGTCTACCTGCTGCAAGCAAAAGGATTTCCACAAGCAAAAAGAAGAGACCTGAAGATTCAGGTACTCGGAGAACAAGCATGTTTCAGTGCTGGCTATCTCTTAGGAGTAGCTTCTCCAACGGAGACGTACCTCTCTGAAAAGAGTAGAAACTTCGGTGAAAAATCACGTGTCTCTCTGTGTGTTTGCATTCTGTACTCACTTGCTTATTTCCCTGCATGCTTGTGTAACTGTGACATACCCGGTTTTAAGGCCGGATAAACCCATTGTGTTTTCCTGTACTGGTCCCGTGATCAGTAGCCAGTACACACAAACAACTTGGTAGCATTGTCATATATTAACGATTTATTACACGAATAGGCCATTATGGTCTTTTATACACAACACAGCCGGAAGGCCGAAATTAAACAGCAGCGGAAGATAACAAAACGTAGATAGACCCATCAATGTGCCAACCCAACAGGCAACTGACTGGGAGAACGCCCTAGCCCTCGTAGTCACTGTCATCGTCGTCGGAGAAGATCTCTTCTTCTTCTGGCCAAATCAACAAGCCAGGTGAGTACATGGAATGTACTCGCAAGCAATTCTCCCGTGGGAGGTTTATACGGAAATATTTCATGCAAAGTAGGGTTCAAGGAAATAGCTCTATACTAGGTTGAATGTTGTGCGGAGTAGTAAGTTTTCAGCTTAAGTATGAATATTAGATTCAAAAGCATATTGAAATATTCACGGTATTGTAAAGATAACAATTCATCTCATCACATAGAGTAGTCACCGCTACTCAATAATCTTCCTAATGCCGTTAGCTCCACCTATCGTCGGGGCTCCAACTATCCTTGGATAGCTCCATCCACCGATTGATAGCTCCATCCAACTGGCATCTAGGTTCTACAGTACCAACCCGTATGGTCCTTCGCCATTCGACCAATACGGCTGGGAGCCTTTCATCTGCAATTCCTTGCCACCGCAGCGTGGCCTTAATTGCACACTGTGGACATGTCATACCCACGTCCTTAATCCCATTACCCAAACTTTTTCAATCAAAACTTAGTCTAACCAGGGTGTGGCCTTTCCAGTTCATGTCCATAACCGAGGACGCGGGTATTCGAATAGTTTTTAACACTCTGCAGAGGTTGTACGGCTTTACCCACAAGATGTAAGTCACCCTTGTTGCCAGGGCCCGGTGAGCACATTTCACGAGATGTGCCGGCAGGGTTATTACAACAAGGTTTCACCCGCTTCCATGTCAAAGCTGAACCCGCTAGATAAGATCTAGCCGACTCCATTTGTGCCCAGACAGCCTGACACCACAACCCGGAGCGGACTCATCTCTGTGTCGGAGCTCTACCCACATTCCGTGTAGAGACCCTCTAGAGATAACAATCTAACTAGCACATTCTCATACTTCCCACGGGTCCAAACTCTAACACTTGCCAGGTTAATACACCAGGACCTTCCCATAAAGGTCATGTGGATGTACTGTATGGAACCGGTTTAGCGGCACTTAGGTTCGGTCCTTGAGCGATTCGAACAAGACTCCATCTCATCACACAGCATCCATGTAGCTTCCGGCTACTCCAACATCACCCATAGCACCCTTACATTTCTCGCTCGAATCAAAAGCCATCTCCATTTTTCACTTAGGGTTTCGAAAACAATAGTTTCCAAATCATCACCTCGGACGGCACTGCCGGACCGAGGGTTTTATTCCCAAATCCCGAAGGGGGTGTATAGCAGCTTGATTCAAAATGGTTTTAATTCTAAGCAGGTCTAAGCAGGGCTAACACCTATAATCCTAATTATTTTGCCGATACTCCAATGTTCAACAGTTAATACTAGGGCTACAAGGATAGGGTTATCGGACCTAGGCTACTGCAGCTACTGGGAGTAACTATTCCACATAAAATATTAGTGATAACACATAGCATGCACTTTCGCAAACAATATAAAAATACTTTACAATTATAGGATTCAACATGGTCAAGGGGGGAATTGCTTGCCTGGCTGTTCTTGCTCCTGTTCCTGTTGTGGGGGTGACTTCGGTTCTTCCTCGCGCACGCACCTCGCGCCGTCAACTATACGTCGGGAAAAGTTGGCGAATAAGAAGCGAGCAATTCAACTTCAATTAAAATCCAGGAACACGTGTGGATACCAGGTGGTGACGTGCAAGTGTTGCTGGTTTGTTAGGGTTTATAGGATACTAGGCCTAGGGTTTCCATAAGGACTCCATCAGAGAAGAGTTTACATAAAATGATGACGAGTTTAGGAGGGTTTAGACTTTTCCTTAAGGTTTGATTTCAAATTCGTATTCCCTAGTAAGTTGATCGAGTGTTTTGGATATATTTGTATACTGGACAGCCTGAGAAATATTTTGGTAGTATTTAGGATAATACCTACAGCATATATAATTTTATTAGAGAAAAGAGGACGAAGTATTTAAACTTAAACTATACTGTTAGAGTTTCGAAACAAATTCAAATTCCAAAAGTTTGTAAAGATAAAAGTTTGGCCATTAGTTGAAGATCTCAGAACTGGAATAGCCTTCCCAAAAACCGGTCTGGAAAAGTTTAAACCGGTCGAACCGGCTGTACTGTGTTCTAAAATGAGCAACTGAGTTAAATATGTTACCCGACCAATTTAATGCGCCTTCGCGCTGTCGAAAACGGTCTGGTCGGTTGTGCCTTCAACGGCCGAGGGCGGGCGTTGGGTTACGGCAGAGTAAATGCCATAAAGGCAGGGGAGGCGGGAATTTGGCAGGGCGCCGTTGCTTACCCGTGTGTGGAGCTTACCCACTCGGTCACTTCACTGCTCAGGACTGAGTCCAGGCGGCGGCGGCGTCTCGGACAGAAGGCTACCGGCGGCGGGGTTAAAGATTGGAGGAAGGGAACAGCCCCGGGCTCGGTTCCTTTAGCTAGGGAGCTTGGATTAGCTAGGTTGGCTCGGAATGTTGCTTGGGCAGCTGAGGACAGCGGTGGTTTGGTGACGAGCTATGGCGGGGAGAGGAGCGGCGAGAATGCATGCCATGGTGTGTCACGTCTTGGTTTTTAACTGTTGGTGAATGGACGTGTGATGCCAGGGTAATTTGAGAGAGTGGCAGGTTGAGAAAATCGAGGAGGAGCTGCACCAAGCTTTTGGTGGCTTTTGGTTATGATTTTTACTTGATTTCATGCGAGGGAAGGTTTTTGGCAGAGGTGTTCGATACGGTTCATCCTAGATTTTAGAATACAACTTTTCCATGTTTTATAGATTTGGGCTCCTGGATGGCTGAGGATCATCGTGAAATTTTATCGGAATTTTTGAGACTTATTCCTAGGGGTTGCAGTACAACGATCCTTTTAATCCTAAAGTTTATTAATTTGGTTTACTGATATTTTTGTACTGGACTTTATTATTTTATGTTATAATTGAGTTAGTTTATTGTTAGGGTGTCCCATAAATTATTTCAAAATTTTCGAAGAGGCTGGGGAGTGTTTTGTTTTACGATTAGGGTTTTGGGGAAACTTAGGGTTTAAATATCAGGAAATGGTCGGGAGCTAGGGTTAGGGTTTCTGAGCGCGGCAAGGTGGGTGAGGGTACGAGAGCTCTCGGGGGTCCTTTACCTTAGTCTAGGAGTGGTTGGTTCCAGGGTGCCGTAAATGCACCGACGTATACGGCGTATATGCGGCGTTAGGGTTTAGTCCGGGGTAGTGCGTGTGTGACGGGTTCACGTGTATTGACCCCATGCCTGGCTAATGAGGTCATGCCACATGTGATGATATGCTGGTAATATAGGTTTTGAAAATTGGGATATGACAGTAACTCTCTGATATAGATATCTGATCTAGCTATAATCGTTACTCTATACCTGTGTTATCTAGCTGTGTCACAATTGTTCTTTAGCTTATCTGCCATCTGTGCTAGCTACCTGTTTCACAGTCATATTTTATATCAGCCTGTTTAGAGTTTTCTTTCACCTGGGTTAGCTACCTGTGTGACAGCTACGTGTTAATCTTCATATCATTTGCTGTCTGAGTAGTCTATTTGTTACACAGCTAACTGAACCTCTTTACCTGTTAAGGCTTATACTTGTTTAAATTGAGTAGTTAATTTAAATTTGGCTAGCCTCCTATTCACCCCCCTCTAGTCGGCTCCTGCGATCCTTTCACCGGCGTCCCCGAAGCTCAAAGGTAGAATTTTTTTCTTTTTCCTTGTGCAAATCAAGCGAGAGAGAGAGAGAGAGAGATCACCTATTGTTACTTTAGAGAGGAATGATAGCATGATTGAGATCTGCATCATTGAATCATATATTTCAACAGATGAATTTACAAAAAGGAATTACTTCTTTTGGAAATTACATGCATTTTCTACAAGCTGTCAAAGTCTAACTACAGTTTTTTTGCTTGCTTTGGAATTTATCTGTCCAACTACCAAAACTCTTCCGTATAGGCTCCCGCCTTTGCTACTGCATAGAAACTCGGGTATGAAAGGTGATGGATCCTTTTTTGGGTGGGGGAGGGGGGAGGAAAAGGTGGAGGGTATTTTACTCGTCTTAAATTGGCAACATAACTAATCTACTTCCTATTGTCAAAGTTAAGACTTAAGAAAAGTTAACATGCATATATGTATAGTTACTTGCTTCATCATTGTTACCAATGAAAAAATTGCTTTGATGTACACAGATAAGCAAACAAATGCATGTCAATATGTTTTCCGAAGGTAGTAAGTTCCTCTGTGAGTATTTTCATTGAAACATGCTTATAGGAGAAACATCGTAGTCATCTAGCAGTTATCTTTGTGTTTGGCAGCATTTTTATTCATCTTTTCATGTATCCACATTTGTGCCACATATACTTAATTGAAATTTCCTTAACAGATGCTACTAAGTCTATTTTTGTTTTTACCATTTCCTCTTTAGACCTACATTTTTTTGGCATGTGTGATGTAACGCTCTCTACATAACCGCAATAATATTATTGTATAATCAATAAGGCCTTTTTTCCTTGTAAACAAAGGAGAGGAGGGGAGAAAGGGAGGAAGAAGGGGAGGAAGAAAGGAGAGAAGGGGAGGAGGAGGAAGAATGGGAGGAATTTGAATTAAGTTCTACAACAACAAAATCCAGTTGATGTCTATGTCTATATATTCCTTCCTTACCTCCGTAACTTTCACAACTGCTCCGCACCTAAGGCCCCTAAGCCAAAATTGACCTCACTGCTCCGTGTGGACCATGCCTCCAATCCTCCAACTCCATACCACGAGACAAGGGAAAGGAGAAGAACCTAGCTGGCCAGCCGGCTCGCACTGTGAGTAGTCTTTGGCAATTTTGCTTCATATATAGGCCGCTTGTGTCACTCATAAACCTATGCCAACATCTCGACTCTTCTCCTTTTTGAAAATCCCTTTATTGTTTTAATAACTCACCAAGATGCAGTTCGAGTCCCTATTTTGAAGATGGCGTTTGGAGATGAACGTGAAGTGCCTCAGGATGAGGTGGTCTCGTCTCCTCAACCAACTCAACCGCTTCCTGAACAAGCTACAGAGGCATCATCTCACGAGCAAGCTGACGAAACTGGGGTGCAAAAGCGAAAGCGAGGTGGCCGAGGCAAAAGCCAAATGCCCACGGGTCACTACACCATAACTCACGTAACTAAGGAGGGTGTGTCCACCTTGCCCCTGAACACTCAAGCGGCATTCCGTAGAGCATGTGCTCCACTTGGGAGGACAAAGGTCCAGATAACGTACCCCAAGTGGAAGGCAGTGGCACGGAGTGAAAAAGAGTTCCAGTGGGACACAATTAAAAGTTTATTCGACTTCCCCGAAGGTACCTCGGAGGCCGTGGAAAGACAGGCAATAGCCAAGATGGGCAAGGCGTGGAAGACCTTTAAGAACGAGCTTTACAACGGATACGTAAAGCATGATCTTATGCCCTGGCGGCAGGACCCGGAGGCCTATGGGTACTTGCAGGATCAATGGGCGGAGTTTGTGAAGAGGTGCCACTTGGAGGAGTTTGTGCAGCAAAGTCAGGCTAACAAGGCACGTCAGGCTTGCAACACTCACCCCCACAGGCTCGGCACCAGTGGGTACGCATGGAAAGAGCTGGACTGGGAAAGAGAGGACGAGCAGGCAGCTCGAGAGAATCGCTCCACGCCATTTTCCCAAATCCCAGGGAGGCGGGCTCAGAACTGGTACTGAGGGAGGGCTGCCGTCTCGGCCAATGGCACGGTCGCCTTCAGGAAGCCCGAAACCGAGCAAGTAGCTGGAACGATCATGCGCCTCTCGGAAGAATCCTCTGAAGGAATATTCTAGCCATCTACGAAAAAAGATATACTGACGTTAGCTCTAGGAAATAAAGAGCACCTCGGTCGCACATGTGGCATAGGGGTTACAGGTGTCGAGGGAGAACCAAAGCTGAGCGCGAGGCAGCAGAGCGTGAACGGATGAAAAGGGATCTCGTTGCTGAAATCTATTCAGATCTAGAAGAAAGGATTGATGCGAGAGTCGAAGAGCAGGTACGATAGATCAGACAGCAGGAAGCAGCCGCCAGGGACTTACGCAGCCCTGCGGGCTCATCCCCGAGGGCTCGACGCTAGAGTAGTCTCGGGTCCGCACATCAAGACTCTCCAGTTGGAGGCGGTAATGAGGGACTCGCTATCGAAGACTTTCCAGCTGATGTCCACCTCTACGACGACGGCCCTCCAGCTGACGTCCACCCCGGCGGCAGCGACTTTCCACATGACTTGCCTAGCGATAGATTTCCTATGGATGACATAGATGTGGCCACCAAGTGCAAGATCCTGGTGCCAACCGCTATTGGCTCCATTCACATGCTTGAGGATGACATAGATGCGGAGGAGAACAGATGGTGCACGGAGTCCCGCTGTCGAGGGGCAACACGAAGGTATCAGTGGACATGGTGTATCCGAACGCTCGTCGTACCCACTTCCTATAAGCCTAGAGGATGACATCACCACACTGGGGCAGGTTGTCCACACATTCATCTAGTGGCCAAGAAGTACATCTCCTTGGTTGCCCCTCCACCGCCTTCACGCCCGCCTTCTCCAATACGTGACGGGAAGGACTTCTCATTTTGTGCTCCTCCCCCAAAGGTGAAATCCACTTCGGTACAATCCCAGCAAGAGCTGTCAAGCAGATCTGCCAAGGGCAGATCCACCAAATCGGCACCCCTTGCTAAGGGCAAGGACAGAAGTACGAAAAAGTCCAAGGGCAAGTGCAAAGACGTAGAAGAACCCGAGATAAAAACATATGAGAAGGGGAAGCCGTTAGTGATACAATCAGAATTAGAGCGACTTGGTTGGGCATCTCAGATTGTGCACAATTTTTACATGAAGAGGATCAATGAGGAGAAGCATCTTCTGGACAATATCAGCACCAGGTTCGAGCGGCAACATTTCATTCATGCTGGTGGAACCTTCGTCGTGCTCTTCGAGGAGTTATCCCAACTCTTCCATCACGACGCCCTTAATATCGGCCTACTAGGATGCTGGATGCTGTAAGTGTTCTGAATTAGGGTATATGCTAAATGAACTGCCTGCCTCATTGATACACTTTTTCAATAACACTACTCTTATGTGTAGACATATGATCCAAGAAGCCAGGAAAGACAATCCGAATATCGGATTCCTCGATCCACAAGTGGTTGTCTGCACGCTCATCAAATACCAGCTGGAAGAGGTCGAGAAGTACCTTACGCAGGCCATTTTCCTTCTCTATACTAAGCGGCTCATTCTTATGCCCTACAACTACGGATTCCAGTGGATGCTTGTTTGTATCAATCCACAACATCAACATGTCATGTACTTCAACTCCAAGAACTACCCACCAAAAAATTACGCAGATCTGACGAAGGTGATCAATGGGGCGTTAGCGAAGTACGTTTCAAAGGGGGAGATCGTACAAACAGAAAAGCCCGAACCGATCCACCGATTTCATTTCCCGGTAATAGTTCCTCCGTCGCCCTTGAATAATGCTCTCACACGTTGTAATATATATTCTATACAACTAAATTTACCGTGCAAGAAACAAATTTCTGCAGAGGCACAAGCAGCTGCCTGGCAACAATCAATGTGGGTACTATGTGGCCCAATATATATTGGAAATCGTTGGCTCTAGTGCAATAGATCCAGAGGTTAGTGTCATTATAGCATATTCAAATACATTTTTCATCATTGTGACATTGTGCCTAACATTTTTTAATTTCCTTCTACAGATGTTTAAGTTTCCTACAACTTCGCTCGACATTGAGATTGTCCGGTACATCCAAAGACGGATCATAGGGTTCATTCATTCACCATGGTCCCGAGAACTTTGTACCTCGACCAGCTAGTCAAAATAGATGATGTGGATGACTTGTCCTTTGCTTTAGTTAGTGAAAACAGTGAATTACTTATTTGCTTCACATATCTATTTTATGGTTGAAAACAGTGAATTAATGATGATGTGGATGATGTGATTTCATTTCTATATATAGTGCTTGTATGCTGTATGAACTATGTATGAACTTTTTATATTTCAGGGTAGGCCAGAATAGAGCTTCAGCAAGGGGGGAGGTATGAACAATACAGACGGTTCTAAATAAAACCGTCTGAAAAAACTACTTTCCTGCTCGGTATAACACTAGTACAGATGGTTCGGAATAAAAGCCGTCTGTGAAGATGAATATCACAGACGGTTCGGCTTAAAAGCTGTCTGTAAAATGATTAACACAGACGGTTCGGAACTAAGCCATCTGTGAAAATGATTATCACAGATGGTTTGGCTAACGAACCGTCTGTGCTAAAGTATTTGTACAGATGGTTATTTCTTACGGACGGTCTGTACAAAATCATTAGTACAAACCATCCGTAAGAAATAACTGTCTGTATAAATACTTTAGCACAGACGATTCGTTAACCGCCTATACAGATTATGATTTGTACAGACATTTTAGTACAGACGGTTTAGAAAAGTGTCTTGCACGTGGGTTGTGAACCGTCTGCATAAATGAATTCTGTAGTAGCGAAGGTCTTGTTTTTATTTAGGATTGAGAGGTGGGTTAGAGACTTAACTTGTCAAACACCCTTGGTTTAGGCGGGGTTAAGTTAATCCGATCAAAACCATTTAACCACTCTAATCTAGAATTAAACTAACCTATCAAAAAAGTGAAATAACTTAACTCAATATAACCAACTCTTCTAAATTTTTTTACTGTTAATTTCTTAATCTAGTTAAACAGTAATTTTGATTAATTGAATTAGATGTCCAGTATAAAATTAGAGTTAAACTAACTTACCCATATTAAGGTTAACTTAACCCTGAACTAAACACGGGCCTATACGAAGAGAACATATGTTGCAGTACGAACAGTGCTACTTACACATCGAATAGTCGGCAAGGTACACATGCATCAGCATCACTCTGAACGTACGTACGCAAGGACACCAGTCATCTCATGCAACTTGATTGCTAGATGGGTCGTTATATCGATAGACAAGCCATTGGGTTGAATATGTGCAGGGACAAGTAGTAAATTATAGGGCTAGTAGCGCCTCCCACGTACTCTCCATAGGACTAGTTTCTTGATGCATGCGACAGAATCGTCAGTGATCGAGTACCAAATTAAGGGGCCATGTTGCGTGGAGAGTAGTGGTAGCAAACTGTTCAACTCAAATATGTAGATCCATTTAAAGTCTTACCCTCATTTAAGGCAACGCGGACTTCTCCTATTTTTTGAATGGAATTTCTTATTTTCATAAAGATCAATATTTGATCAGAATGACTATAGGCCTGTTTGTTTGAGTTTTTATTTGGCTTTTGAACTTTGGCTTAAAAGCCAAAAAAGCACCTAGGCCCTGTTTGGTTGGGCTATGGCTGTTGGAAAAGCGGCTGTTGGCTGGCTGTATGGAATAGCGGCTGTGACTGTTGGCACGTGAGTCTGTGGTTGTGCGTGTTTGGTTGGGCTGTGGCTGTTGGCTGTTGTATGAGGAAATGTCTAAAATGCCCCTAAAATCAACCTGAACAAAATTTTAAAATCGACATCGTCTGAGGTTCGATCCAATGATACAAATACAAATAAAAAATAAAAAATTATAAATATAAATAGAATACAAATTCTTTCGTAAACTAAATTTACAAAAATAATAAATATACATAAAAATACTTATTTAAACTAAAATTACAGATAATAAATACAAATTCAAATAAAAAATAAAATAAAAAGAAAATAAAAGGGGCCAGGGGTCATCGGCCACCCCAGCCCCAACTCCACCCCGCCTCGTCCTTGACACCGCCGCTTGCTCTAGCTCCGGCGACCGCCGCCGGCTCCAGCTCCGGCGACCGCCGCCGGTTCCGGTTCCTCCCTCCCTCCCCTCGGCCTCCTCGCCATCCCTCCGCCTTGGCCTCCTTGCCCTCCCTCCCCTCACCATCCGCGCCGTTCGCAGCCGCTCGCCTCCACCGCCGTAGCCGCTCACCTCCACCGCAGCCGCTCCCGCTCGCCTCCGCCGCAGCTGCTCGCCTCCACCTCCTCCTCCTCCCGCATCTTCTCCGTGCCCGCTTCAGATCCGCGCCGAACCCGCTGCCGCCGGTCCCTCCCCTCTGTCCGCGCCGTCACCTCGCTCACGGCCGGCGACCTCGCCGACCTCTGCCTCTCCCTCGCCCCCGAACGCCCCGGCTCTCCTTCTCGCTCCCCCTAGGCTCCGGCCCCGGCTGCTCCCCCTCACCGAGGCCTGCGCTGCCGCCGGCGTACGTCGCCGCCGACTGGCCCACCACGGCATCGGCCCCGCTCGGTTGTCGCCCTACTGTGTTCGTGCGAGAAAAGGGATCGGAAGGGATAAGTGTAATTGCGCGTAAATTACTGCAAATCGAGGGGCAAAATGGGAATCCCGTAAGTGGCTGTTGCGGGAACTGGGGGTGGAGTGGCTTTTGCGCGTGGCCCATTTTACACACCGAAGCTGAAACCGCTGTTGCCAAAAGCTAGCCCAAAGCCGGCTGTTTAGTTGGGCTTCAGCTTTTCCCAATGAAAAACTAGCTAGAAGCCCAACCAAACAGGACCCTATTTATGTGCTTTTGATTTTAGCTTTTCAAAAGCCAAAGCCAAAAGCACACAAATAGATGTTTTTTTTGGCTTTTAAGCCAAAGTCCAAAAGCTAAATAAAAACCCAAACAAACAGGACCTGCCTATACATGGTACAACTAACCCTTTTATATGCAAGTTATATACAACTATTTCTACCCTCATATCCGCATGAAAATTCGTAAGTTAGCTTTCATGGTTTATTAGCCCGTTCCTAACATGAGAAATCCACCGGGTGGCAGCATGCTGCGATGTCCGCCGCGGTGTCAGTGATGCTCCTGGTTGAAAGGCGGAGGTGGGCAATGGAGGCGAGCGGCAACGATGACATGGCATCCGTTGTCAATGGTTCAACCTGATTCAACCTAAGGCCATGAATATTTAGGCCCCTATTTGAAACAAAGAAAAACATAGTAGTTTGCAGAACTGATTTCCCATAGCATAGTTTCTATGAGTACGATTGGTACAAAGGAGTGACTCATGATAATTCCTTTCAGTTCCTATTGAATCGTCTGCTACGTATGAATCTGTGAGGAAAACAAACGTGAGGTACCTCATGTTTTCTTCCATTCTGTCTTAGTTCCTGTGTTTTTCCCCGCGTGAAATCCAAAAAGTATTTTAGATCTTTTTAAAAAAGTTAGCAGGAAAGGGCTCGAAGGCCCTAATTAAGAGTTGTGTGAAGGATTACATGCCCCAGAAACTACAAGAAACTACAAGAACCCTGGAAAAAACAAAAAACATAAAAGAGGACATCATAGTATTGTCCTCGATCGATGAACATCTTCTCACCAATACAACCAAGCCTCTTTGCATCTCCAGCTCCAGATCCTGCTGAAAGGAGGCGTACATCAACGATCCGCCATGCTCCCGTTAGCTGGCATTGGATGAAGACGTCGAGGCCGGCTGTCGTTTCACCTAACCAAGTCGGAGGAGGCTATTGGATTTTCCTTTTGCCGCGATACAGCAAAAGCGATGAATGAACATCGGCCCTATATCCTCCGGCAACTTGATAGGACTATCATCAAGCACCATTGTCGCGTCTAGCCGGCGTTACCAGCCCAAGAAAGAACTACCCAAAACCTGGGGACAAAAAACCATGGAGATGGAACCGGAGGACCCAAAGTTACGACGGACAAACCTCACAGATTTCTCGCCACAGAGCCTGACAGACAAGTAGCCAGTCGCTGGTACCGGGGAAGAGCCGAAAGATTTGGGGATCCAGGGATCGGACATAAGGGGGGTGACTTGAAAAGTAAAACTTTTGCACAACGAATGAAACATCCTTATCAGAACAATACGAATGGTTTTGAAGTCTTTTTTTGTGAGCCACATTGCCTTCTATCTAATCCATTTAAATTTAAAATGTTAATGGAGAATTGATGGCCGATCACATAACATCAGTAGAACTTCTCAAGAATCTACACTAATAGAGATTGCTTGTTAGAGTGTATTGATTACATAACTGAATTAGTGCTGACACAAGCTAGTAGTAAACGAGACAAACATCGCAGGGAAGTAGAAACGAGAAAGGAAAGACTAATAGCATGCCTAGGTCCTATCATTAGAAGATATTTTCATTACTAGCTAATACCTAATCACTACTAATCAGTGGACCTTACAGGAGGCCTCACCCTGTCACTCCCCTCCCCTCCATGCATCCGCCCTTGGTTTCCGCAACATCCAACCACATCAACAGGGACGATACGTGAGACCAGCTATTAGAAGGTTCTAGTATGTACATACAGCACCAGACTCCCAGCGCTGGTGAGGCAGCCGGGGGCGACATGGCCCGACAATCTACGTCGGCGAAGACCAGAAATCCAAATCTCGCTTGCCTCTCCGCCAGCACTTTCTATCTTCTTGGCCTTCAACGGGGAAGAGTTTTGAAGTTTTCATATGTTCACTCATCCCATCGAAATCTAGACAGCATGGCACCCAGCCCAATGCAGTTAGGCCCAGCCCGAATAATACTGTACCGTCGACCACAAAAGTCGGAGAGGCCTCTTCTGAATTACCGTTCCGCGCACAATTCTCAGCTCAGCTCAGCACAATCGCTCGCGCACCTGCACCCTGCAGCCCGGAATTTTGTCGCTGCATAGTCCATGAGATGCCTCCACCCCCGGCACGGGGCACCGTCTTTGCCGCGCGGGCCAACAGCACAGGCCAGGACGCGCGGTTGGATCTTGAATCCCATGAGGGTTTGCCAGGCCGAGAAAAGGTGAGACGCATGACCCCAGGCCAGGGTCCTAGGCCAGGTTGTCCATGAACCGGCGATCGCGGGGCCTGGTGCACAGCGCAGGTGGCAAAACTCCAGGTGGCGCTTCAAAACAAGAACAAGAAAAACTCCGCCGCATGGCCTAAACTCGAGGTTACAGCTTCATCATCATGATGCGATTCATTAGCTGCTGTGGTGGAAGTGTTTAATTAGGGGCTGTATGTTAAAACATGCAGCCTAATTAATAGGGTGGCGCCACAGCACGACTCCTATCAATGCCACGTAGGGCTACCACCAAATGGCACGGGGTCCTGATCATGTCGGTACGCGACAGTTCGTGTGGCAGTCCCACACCACAGAAAGCTTGCACTGGCATATGGCCGCAGAGTGATCATAAGCAGCAAGCCTGACAAAAAACCTCCTACTGTTCAAAAATATAAGACCCATATATTTTATAAAATTTCTCTTTAATCAAAAATTATTTAATAATATATGGATTACATGATGTAAAATTGATATCGTTGTATTCGTATTAAAAAGCACTTTTCAATGGTATCAATATTGTATCGTATAGCCTATATTATTAAATAAAATTTAAGTCAAAGATAATTTTTAAGAAGTGTGTGGATCTTATATTTCTGAATGAAAAAAAGGGCACTCTCTTAGTGGAGCATGAACAAACCATCAAGCAAACTGTAGCCGCGGAATTTACTACCGGTTAGACTCTTCGTTCGACCAATGCTTGGGGGATCAGAGGCCATCCGTCTGAAGCAAATTTACTTGGCAAGTACTCCGGCAGATTCTTTTCCATTGAATTCCATTAATTGATTGGTCGGTATCTACCACGGTACAACCTCGCAAATGCTCCATATCTTACAGTTTTGTAGCTGGGGTGGTGAAGTGTTGAAATATGAGTACATATCGTCCAATTTTCTTAATGGCTTGAGTTTTTCATCAATTTGCTACTCATAAAAAGTCGATTTTTGATCCGTTAGCTGTTCGCAGAGTTTAGTTTTGGTACATAAACTCTAATACCTTGATTTCTTAAGTTTTCAAACCGGACAGATTTATTTAATCTCTTACTCAATTTAAAACAGTTTTGATGATGACATGGAAGTGGTTCACACACATGACAACGCTATCAACATAAAAGATTAGAAGAAAATATAAAATATATTAAAAAATTGAAAATGCATCTAGACCCCTAAACATTGTTTTAGTGATTAATAACAAACAATTTAGGGACTAATGATTCGTCAATGAGTGCATACCAGGTTTAGTCCCAAGAAAGTATAAAATAGAGGCATTGAAGACCCCTTAAAAGAAAAAGAAGAAAAGAAGATGGTAAAATCTCAAGAGATATAGATTTTATATTTTTAGTGGCGCAAGTCACTTTGAGTATAGGTACACCGTACTATTAAGAGGGGCTTGATGAACATATCTTGAGAAGGGTCAATGCCCAAGGAATATTCCTTTATCGCCATACGTCATGGAAAAAACCCTAATCTCGGCTTCTTGGAGAAATCCGGACCCCAACCCGGATAGTCCGGCTAGAGGTCCGGGCAGTCTAGAGAGGATCCGGACCTTAGCCCGGACAGTCCAGAGGAGATCCGGACCTCAACCCAGATAGTCCCTCAAATGGCTAGTTTTTGAGAGATCCTCTATATAAGCCCCCTTGCTCCTAGCAAGGAGAACTCTTTGCCCACTTTATTTCTCGACTTTTAAAGAGCATTTCTCTACTCCTCCAAGCACTAAGAGAGAATTCTTGTAAGGAAGTGCAAGATTTGAGATCTAATCCAAGCAAAGCATTAAGTTTATCTCCGAGTGTTCATCAAGCTCATTTCTCTTAGAGATTGGAGTCTCCTAGGCAATTAGGAGTCCTTGAGAACTCTCATCCTTATGGTGAGCCTCGAAAAGTTTGTGAAGGCCGGGCATCGTCTCCGCGAGGAAAGAATCACCAACAAGAAGTCGAGTAGACGTAAGGGCGTCTGCGAGGGATAAAGGCTTGAGAGGAAGTCGGCTTTTGATCACGTGTGATCGAGCTTTCCAAACGGAGATGTAAAATTCCCCCAAGAATTCAAACTTCGGCAACAAATCCCGTGTCTCTCTGGGTTATTACTTTCCGCATTTACTTTTGCAAGTCTTGCTTAAATTGCTTTCCATTAACCTTGGTTGTGAACTAGCTTTCTTATCGTTATGTTTTTTTCATTCTTGCTAGTTAATATTAATTCCGCATAAATTGCAAGAATTGTTAGAAATTGTTTAAAATTGTGACGATGAATAGTGGATAACTACTGTATATGACGATCGTATCCTTATACGAATACACCAGGACTAAGTAGTATCCTACTTGCCCGGGAAAGAGTGTACCCTAGAGAAGGACTCTACGTCAATAAGGAAACCACCTGTGGGTATCCGAGACTCCTTAAACTAGGCAGTCAATCCCGACGTTTAAGGAAAGTGGGATCCTGCTGAGGGACGAATCCATATCCCTCACGGCATGGTATACCCTCTATATAAGGATCCTGAGGGCCTTCGGGAGAAGGGGAGAAGTTTAGAAGTTCTGAAGTTCAATAGAAGCTTTCAAAACTAGCTTTGGATTACGTAAGCCTTAGAAGATCAATAGACTTCTGAGTAAGTAGAAGAGAAGATCCGCCTCAACAGCTACCCCCAACTAGTTATAAATCCCATCTAGGACTAGACACCTCCTCTTGTACTTTATCTCGAGATCAATTTACACCAACAGGACGTAGGATCATTATCCTAAGAGAGGCTTGAACCTGTATGAAATCTTGTTACCGGTGGCCTGATTTGTGGGTCAGCTTACTCAAAGCGATCCTCTCATCTCCTTTCTCTCTCCTCCACGTATTACGTAAGATCGATGGTTTACCGAAAGTCGACAGATGGCGCCGACCGTGGGAATCGTGTCTGTTGATTCCAAGAAATCACAATCTGTGACTTCGCCACAAGTCGTGGCACGGACTGACTTCTCGGGTGAGGGGTTCTATGACAACTTCACCCCTTTGACTGATCAGGAGCAAAGAAAAGACCAAGTCGACCTCGACAATCTCTCGCCTGACGATGAGTCCGACAACGATGTAAATTGATTCATGGACGAGTATGCTAGGACTTACGGGATTGATCTTCAATCCCAAGACTATCAGATGATTGCACAAACAGCACAAGTCTCATGTCGAGATTATCAGCCGCACGTTCCGACCATCTAGATGGACGATGAAACATACCGGAGGTCTCCTCCGACGGCAAGTCCATGATGGATCTGGAATACACCTCCTGCAGACAGTATCCCCGCGAGATACTAACGGTGGAAGACGGGTTACAGCGTCATAACTCTCACGAGAACAATGAAGACGATCGACCACCTACTACGGGCATTCCTTTGCAAAACCTAGCATCATCACAAGCACACAACCCAGGCGGTCGAGAGAAGACTCCATTCCACAAGATTCCAATCTGTTTGGATCGAGGGCTGCTTAGTGCCTGTTTGGAATCCGAGAACGTGTCAGAAAACCTCTTCTGTTAGATCTCACGATGCCAGAAGGGAAACTGTGGATGGAAGATATGAAACATCGTATCCTCCAGGCATAAGAACAAGCCAAGTCCTCACATAAAGCGGCAAACACCCGCAATGCCACGAAATGTGTGACCCATTCCAATGCTTATCGTGAGAGGGCTAGTCATGAAAGACGATCTAATCGAGAGAGATCTCCTCAAGATATAGATCATCAGCGTCATCGCGTGTATTCACCCATCCCGATAACGGATCTACACAGGTATGCAGATGAACAGAGGGACTGGAGAACTCCACATGATCGAGGACAATCACCGATACCGAATGATATAGCAGCTTGAGGAGCTATCTACGCTTGCCAAGCTTTCTTCATAGAACTATGATGGGTCCACTGGCCCTCACGATTCAAACCAAGAACAATCGACAAATACGACGGCACATGGGATCTAGCCGAGTTCCTACAAATCTACACGACAACCATCGAGGTTGTGAGAGGAAATGAGAAGGTCATGGCTAACTATCTCCCGACTACCCTCAAAGGACTAGCAACGACTTGGCTCACCAATCTTCAACCCGGATCAATCTACTCGTGGGAAAAGCTGAGCAATCAATTCCAAGTGAACTTCTAGGGTATGTATGCACATCCTGGAAAACCTGATGTCCTCTTCCGACTCTTCTAGGAGAAAGGGGAATCCTTGTGGGACTACACCAAAAGGTTCAGCAACGTCTGAAACACCAACCCAAAATAACCGACCACGACTTTATCCAGGCTTTCATACGGAATTGCCGAAATCAACAGTGTATAGAGAAAGTCTCCATGAATATCCCCAAAAACCATAAAAGAGCTAATGGAGCTCACCGACAATGCAGCCAATGTTGAAGAAACCCTCCAGTTCATCAAAAAGAGGGATGAAGGCTTTGAGCGGCCCCAACCGGGATAGCATGACAACTCCAAGAAAAGCGAACGCAAGAAGAAGTACTCCAAGGAAGATTGCGACAAAAGGCAGAAGATTGGAGAAGTAATCGCCAACTTCCCCAACAAGCGCTCCGGACTGCCTCGAAACAAAGAAAAGCCTTAGACAAAGGCAGGATCCTCTGGCAAAATCTGGTGTGCCTTCCACCAGACCGATAAGCATGATCTTCACCACTGTTGTCTCTTCAAGAAGTACGTCCAGGAGGAAGCCGAGAAATTCAAAGGGAAAAGACCACAGGTCGCGAACCAAAGTCAAGAAACCAGCTCCGACGATGGCCCCTTCGACTAGACCCCTTTCCAGAGCGAACAACAAAGAATAGACCGCATGTTTGGGGGCTCAGCATCTTACGAGTCCAAAAGACAATATAAGGCAGTGGCATCAGAAGTTCTCACCACAATTCCCCCGACTCGTCAGACGGTCAAGTGGTCGAAGGTCAAGATCACTTTCGACCAAACCGACTGCCCTGAGAACTTTGTCCGACCAGGACAGTTCCCTATTGTGGTCGAGCCCACCATGAATAACTGCAGGGTTCCTCGAGTACTACTGGATGGAGGAAGCTCACTCAACATCCTCTTTACCAACATGCTCGACTTGATGCAGATCCCTCACTCCCCTCTAACAGATCACACAGGCTCTTCATGGCATCGTGCTCGGATCATCAGCTATGCTGATTAGGCAAATCACACTCCCAGTCACCTTCGGCAAACCCGACAACTTCTGGACAGAGAAGATTCTGTTCAACATAGTCGATTTCGAGACAGCATACAATGTCATCCTAGGACGACCAACCCTCACAAAGTTCATGGCCGCCACACACTATGCTTATTAGTGCGTGAAGACTCCAGGTCCCAAGGGTGTTATCATGGTCTGTGACTATCCAAAAATAGGCCTACACTATGATAAGCTTAGTCTGGACCTAGCCAAAGAGCATCATATTGACAAGGACCACAAATACTCACGACCTAGGGTGACTATACTAGTACACGGACACAACAACACTTGTCATGAGGGAGCTGATCCGATCTAATCTGGTTAGCCACAGAGGATGGTCGACCCCTCAACTCTTGGAAACATCGACCATCTCCAGCAAATCTATCTGTAAGTACCCTGCCTAGCATATAGAGGATTTCTGAGTCATCCCCAAGAACCGCCAGCACACTCTTGGAACAGAGCCACCCTTCCTCCAGATACAACAACAACCACCCGACGGGACTGCCAAGATGAGCCTCACCAAGTATCTCTACCTAGCATGAGAACTTGGACAAGCTAACACGGAGTCACAAGGTGTCATGGCACCCTTGGAAGGTTTGTGGGCAACGGGAAACTCAGATCATAGCTTAGTCTATTTTCTTTCAAGCTCTATACGAATGTTTAGTCAAATAAAGTTTATATTCTTAACTATCCATTAGAAACTTTTCTTTTTCGATAAATAGTTGGGGGCTGGATAGGTACA
>JAGXJF010000145.1:0-241069 GCA_019208055.1 Stipa capillata
GCCCATACAAGCTATGACTAATATGCTAACAGATTACCGAATCATTCATTGTTTGCTAATAGGCTAAAGATTAACCGATTTTCCATTTTGCTGCAAAATAGATTTCTTGTTAACAGATTACGACTCATCTTAGTGTATATTTCATTCCTTTGCTAAATTTGGTTCTCAAGCTTTGCAGTGTTGCTGCAAAAGGCTAACTTTAATTATGCCAATATAATGAAAGTGTCATCATATGTGTCCAATGAAAGATGGCAGGGTTCAAGTATGCCGATGGACTGATGCCTCAACATGTGCTGTTTTCCTCTCATACCTTATTCATCTGCCACAATGATTTACTCACTTTAGACAATAGTTCTTCGTTGGTTGTTTTAGAAGAAAACAATATAAGTTTTTTCCCTAGGTCACAGGTTCCGCTCATCAAAACAGGACACATAGAAAGTTTGTGCAGCGGTGGGATCAGATAGTTGACATTCCGTTAACCTCTGTTTCGATATCTTTGAGCACTGGAGCTGCCGCCAATCTGCTGAAGATTTGAGTTACACTGGTGAAGAGACTTCAGATGGTTGAAGAGGATACGGAGTAACTGGATTTTGTCTTGAATTATCTAGGAGTATGGTGCTTTTATACTTGAGTAGTTGAGTCCCTATCCATGTGTCAACATCGCATTTGTGCATTCTCTGACAATGTAAAGCAAAAGAGTCTATATATATCCAGGTCAGCAGTACTCGCATTCTCTGTCATGTATCTGTGTATCTGCGTATCTGTATCACGATCATTTTGTCATAGTCGAGGAGAAACTTCTTTTAAGGTGGGTTATTGACTTTGGTGGTTGAATTAGCTGCAGACAACATCATCAGATACATGGCTGGTATGTGTGTTCTTGGCAAATATATACATTTCGTCTTCTTGCTATATTGTAGACCTAAATACCTGCATAATAGATCCATCTGGGTGGTGCCATAGAGGTTCAGAATTATAGTTTAGATCAAATGTTGGATTTACAAGTCATCGAATGGAATTTGCTTTTATCTCTCCCAAAACATGCGTAGAATGCTACCAAGATCTTAGGACGACGGAATCATATGCAAAGCGATTTTTGGCCACATACTAAAACTGTCATTTTAGATGGAGTGCTAACATTCTTTTTCTGTTAATGTAGCTGTCACCTTACAATGGCAACTAGGTGTTTAAGGCTATTACAAATACAAAAGTCAACATGATTATTTAGTAAAATCTTATGTTAAAGATCTTTTTTCCATAGACTACTCTTGTACCGGTTTCAATACCAAAATATAAGAGAACAAAAGTGTTCAAGACAAAAAAGAAAAATCGATGCCAGAAGACTGTTGCTAACAGTCCAAGACAGGCATAACTAGTATATCAACTGAGGCAAAAAGATCGAACAACTAAAAGCATCTCCAACAGAGTCTTCATATTTGATCCTCTAATCTCTATATTTCCATATAGAGGTCCCTCCAAAAAATTCCACCGCCTATATCATTTCACACTTCAACACATCTATATTTTCCCTTCTCTCTTTCAGATCCACCCTCTCTCACAAATCCTCCTATCACGGCCTCCCCGACGCCCCACGCCTCCCTCCCCACTCCCCTCCTCTTCCCTCACCGGCGCCCCCACTCACCCTCCCTCCCTGTCCTTCCACCGGCACCCCCTCTCTCCCGTTACACCGAACTCCTCCCCTCCCCTTTCACGGCGCTCCAACATCCCCTGTCATCCCCTTCCGTGCCACCTACGCCCTGTCCTTCCCTTCCGTGCCACCTACGCCCACTGTCCTCCCCTTCCACCAGCCACCGAGCGGGCTAGAGCCGGCGCCGCCACTCCCAGATCTGGAGCAGGGCGGTCTGAGGACGGCTGGCGTGAGAGGAGCAGTGGCGGCCCACCCTCGCCATGTCGGGATCCGTTGGCAAACGTGGCACGTGCTTCGCCACGACCTTGTCCTCATCCACTGATGGAAGGAGGGGGAGGGGACCTCACCTAAGCACACGGAGGCGGCCAGCGCAAGGTTGGGGCAGCAAGGTCGGGCCGTGGTGGATTCGGAAGGAGAGAGGAAGGGGAGATGGCGGGAGAGAAGGCCACTGTTGGTGGATGGTATGCGGCTCGGGATGAAGGTTGCGATGGCGGCTCTCCTGATGAACGTTTTTTCCACTGCATGCGCAATTTTGGAATGAGATGCTCTAAATAGCTATTAGAACGGGCAAAGCAGGGCTGCTAGAGTAACATCCCCTCGACATCAAAAAGCATCGTAACATCGTTGAGACCTACGATCTGCAGTTGCGTGGTGGGTTGAGTTGAACTGCCAGCACCATCATGATGTCGGTGTCCTGCATCTTAATTGCCCCCCTAGTTATTAACCCCTCATTCCTGCCAGATTGTAAACCTGCCCAATAACGAAGAAAGGAACATGCATAACAAACAAGCTCAGAAGGGGATCCGCATGCTCTATTACGAGATTTCCAAATAGCCCAACAAATTGCTGCCAACCTCACAATATGAATATTAAAACCCAGAGGAGCAATAGCAGCAATCCACCAGAAATATCGAGTAAAACACCTAGGATGATTTTTAGCACCCAGAACCTTGCTAACCACAATCCACACATAACTAGCAGCAGGACAAGCGAAAAACAAATGATTAGTCGTTTCTATCACAGAACAAAAGCGGACATGTGTAATCTCCCACCCAGTTTCATTTCTTCATATTATCTTTTTTGGCAATTGCGTTGTGCTAGATAAGCCACAACCAAACCTTGATTTTAAGGGGTATCTTTGCTTTCCGCAGGTGTCTAAAGATCTGCCCAACCTAGCATTTGACACATAGGTTTCACAGTAAACAACCCTGATTTAGTCCATTTCCACTTAGGGATATCATTCTCCTCTCCTAATGCATATCTCTCCATTTCCCATATTGGACTTGGAAATCTTCATTAAGCCACCTCCTAAAAGTGAGGTGCCAGTTTCTCTCTTTCAATTGTCTCACAGTAAACCCTGTTCATTATTAATGTCATATAGTCTAGGAAACTTTTCTTTCAGGGCATATCCTCACACCATGTGTCCTCCCAACATTAGTTATTTTACCATTGCCTACCATTACGCGCCGTTGCAAGTATGCCTTGGGAAGTCAAACTGCTTGTGCCTAAGTTTTCTAACATAATCTCTCCTCGGATATTTTCCCTGCATCAAAGAGTGCCAAGGACCCTGTCCACTCTTTAACCTCCACCACCATTTGCAGAGCAGTCTCAAATTTTGAATTCCCAATCCCCTTTATTTTTTGGCTTACAAATCAATTTCCATTTAACCATTTGATACTTCCTTTAGTGTGCCTTCCTTTCCTGAAAAATAGACACCTTATCTTACCCATGTTTTCCACATTAGTGAGAGGAAGCTTATACATAGACATGTGATATATAGGAGAGCTAGTCATGCAGGAATTAATAAGGGTAACTCTACCACCAAGGGATAGAGTATTACCTTTCCACCTGTCTAACCTTTTTCTCAATTTATCTTTCAGATCAGACCCAGTCTTTCACATGTAATCTAGCACCACATACTGAGACCCCCAATATTTAATGGGCCAGCCCCCACTTGAAAGCTAAATATGTCAGAATAAAACCGATTCTTCTCATCTTTCAGAACTAACAGAACCCTCACTCTCCAAGTTAATCTTCAATCCAGACATAGCTTCATACATGTATAATAGTAATTTTAAGTTCCTTGCACCTTCTATATTCTCCCTTAGGGATAGTATGGTATCATCTGTATATGGTAATACAGAAATTCCATGTTCCACCGGATGTGGTACCAAACTAGTAAGTAAACCATTAGCTTGGGCATTATGAATGATCTTAGCTAGACTGTCAGCAGCTAAATTGAACCAAAAGGGAGATGAAGGATCACCCTGTCTGAACCCTTTGTAGCTTCCAATAGGGACCAGCTTGTCATTAACTTTAACACTTAAAGTCCCCTGTTGCACATAGATTTGATCCATTTATACCATTTCTCACTAAAACCTCTCTATTCCAAATAGGAAAACAAGAATTCCAAGTTGATTTTATCATAAACTTTTTCAAAATCAAGTCTCAAGATGATGCCTTGTTGTTTTAATCGTCTAGATTCATGTAAAATTTCATGTAAAGTTTGGACACCATGAACAATGTTTCCCCGATTGATATAAGTTGTATGACATGGATGAATCAACTTGGCCAAATATGGTTAGTGGTTCAATAATTGACTCTTTTAGGCTGCTGAAAAAGCTCAGGAACTTCTTGGTGCTGCTAGTCTTTCCTTCTGCATTTGCGCACAAATTTCATTGAATGATACGGGAATTTCTCTCTTGGTTGATGTCAAACATAAAAGATCGTTGGCGATGGAAATGGTGAATCGTAGTTTATGTTCAAACTGCATGAGATTCCCTGTCACCGTTTAGATGACAAATTCTTGCCAAGCGTTGTCCGCGTCACCGTGCACAGAATGTTGGAATCTAAGGCATGGAGCTCTTCCAGTTCTTGGACGGAATTTTTTTGGTCTGAAGCAAACTATGGTGGCAACGGATAAGGACTGACGTGACTATGTTCGGGCCGAATCAAATCGTTGCGCTATGACTGGAGCTTTGTATTGGACGCGTTTTGCTTGTTTAGTTGTTCGATGGTCAGAACTTGACCAAAAAGCGAGGACCATTCCTCACGTATGGAGTGGACTAAGATGCCACGCGGCACGGCACAGCCCAGCTCGACAGCACACACCGAACGTTCACTCCGTGCGCTCGACGCATGCAGCTGACATAAATTTCCGCCGCCGCGGCGGTCGTTCTCCGAGACTCCGAGGCCGCAGGGCGCACCGTCGGCTAGAGCCTGTCCTCGGGGTTTGTCGAACATGAATTTTCTACCATGCATATGATACATCGTGCATACGTCTATTATCCATCTCTTTTTAAGATATGTGTTTGTATTATATACTTTATTCAATATTCACTTCGTTTTAAAATAGAAGTTCTTTTACATTGGACACGAGAATTAAGAGTGATGGTGAAATGACAATGTTGCTCTTCAATCATTTCTTTGTCTATCTCTTTTCCTCCCAATTCACTATATTAAAGCATGCAATATTTATGCATCGGAAGGGCAAACTAGGAAGCTGATGGCTAAAAATGCATTGAAAGTGTAGAAAGTGTTGTATTTTGAGAAAAGTTAAAGAAGCTAAAAGGACTTCTAATTTGAAACAAATGATATACATTTTAAAAACTTTGTTGTATTCATAGAACCACTTTATACAATACCAAGTATTTTATTACCACACTTAACACATTATGATACGCGGGTACATTATATGTTGGCCCACATATAGATTAGTAGTAGATACATTTGGAGTCGAACCTTATATTCCACGACCCCACTCACCTTCTCTCTCTTCTGCACCCACCCATCACCATGCATTTTAATTTGATTCTAAAATCTGAAACCTTCACAAGTTTTGAACCAGATGTCCAATTTATAATCCTTTTGAACCTTTGTGTTCCTTGTTACCTTTACAAGTTTTGTACCAAATGTCCAATTTATGATCCGTTTGAACCATTGTGTTCCTTATTGACGAGATCTTCAGAACAGACCAATATTAGATTTGTTTCGATAAAATTTGAATTTTAAATTTTGAAACTTAGTGAAGCTTCTATGAAACTGTAGAAATATGATACCATGTTTGACCTGTTTTCATGTCAATTTTGACACATGGTTTACAGAAATAGAAGTTTCTCAAATGTTTTGTTGTGTTCTTGGATACTACACATATTTCACATGATTTTCATCGTGTTTTATAGACGTTTAAAATTTAAAAATGAGTTTATAGCATGTCTCTGTGATAATAACATGTGCCTATGAGTTTTTTGTTGAGTGTCACAATGTTTCGCAATAGTTTATGGGGTTTTGCCATGTGCCTTTGTGTTTCATAATGATTCATTGTGTTTCAGTGTGCTTCGGACATATTTATATTCAAACCTGATAGTGTGTTTGACCAGTTCATGTCAATTTCCGCACATGGGTTTAAAAAATATTTCTCGGATGTTTCATGCACGTTTCCTCGTGTATTTTTTAGTACCATACATGTTTCACAAGAGCTACGTTCATGTTTCTAAGAGGATGTAAACATTTCGTACTTTTTAAGCCTGCCCATAGTTTCTTGAGAAGAAAGAAAAGCTTGCCCATAGAACATAAAGGATTACATGTAACAAAATTGGGAATAAAAAGAAAAAACTTCTACAGTTATCATAAACACTATCAACCATCATATACATCATAAGGACTTATATTGTGCGGGCCCCATGAATTTTACTATATAGGCCCATGACTATGCTGGGAGCCTGTGATCAGCTTTATTGACTTATTGTTTTACTACAGACCTCACGAGTTTTACTAGGAAGAGAGAGAAGGAGGGGTGGGCGGAGATAGGATAACGTTGGTGTTTATTGGCTTACTCTATTATGTGAGCCCATAAATTACACTAGTAGTGCAGAAAAGTTAAGAAATGGTGGAATATAAAGCTATACTGGAGGAGGAAAGAGATACAGGTTTGATCCTAAAGATTTGTGATGGACGCTACCTGTCGTGCAAGGTAGAAATGCATTCTCCTCATTAGGAAGGCTTGGTGCTAGGAGCATTAGTCTTCCTTGAGAAGCAAGCCCCACTGGCATGGCAGCCCCATAGCAACGATACCCATCGCAGCCCGATAGCCTCGAGGCGCAAAACCCCACCCCCATACCTCGTTGCACACCCTTGCCACCACCCAGCGTGCCGCCGGCTCAGCCATTCTGCAGCCCAGCCTCCGCGGCAGCTCCGCGCACCCAAACCATGCTAAACCCACCGACGTTGTTACCGTGCATGGTATCAGCACCTTTCGAGTTGTAGTAACGTGCCGACATGGTGTAGGATAATCAATAACAACAATAGATGCACGCTTGCGAGAAGAGCTTACAAGCATGCAGTCCTAACAGGATAAGCGTCGATGGACAGATCACCAAAAGGAACAATGGCAGGGGGAAAAACGAGGAAACGCAACTGGGTATGACTGAACTACAGAACGCGCATCAACTACAGGTACATTCTGGAAATCAGAAACCAATCTTCTCTTGGCTACTCAACACAGCGGTCAGTCACAAACCTACAATGAGGACTTCAAAAGGAAAAATCTTACTATCAATGATCAGTGAACCGTTGATCTTATGATATTCCTGATGAAAGAGTGTGGGGTAGAGAACACCTGAGATACTTATCGAATCGTGCCGGACCACCAGAAAGCCGAGATTTTAGATATGTTCAGACCTCCTGGAGGATAACAACCCTACATCTTGTGTGTTTATATTGATCTCAAGACAGAGTATAAGAGAAAAATAGCTAGCCTAGATAGGATCTACAATAGTCGGAAGTGAATGTCAGTGGTGCTGTCTCCCTTCTACTTGGCTCCGAAGTTTCCTCGCATTGATCTTCTAGGACTTCGTATGTTGGCTGGCGCGTTGAGATTCTTGGGCTTGTTTGGACTTGTTCTCTCCGCAGGGCCTTCTAGTTCCTCATATAGAGGGTATCCCATGTCTGACATGACTCATCTCCGGCTAAGACTCCTATCATCCTTAAACGAAGGAATAGATTTCCCTATTTAAGGAGTATCCTACGAGTAGTTTTCTTATCTCCTGGAGTCCCTCACAAATACGATAGCTGCTCCGAGTATTCGGATATTATATACGAATACTATCATCGTATACATTAGAGTTATACTACTTGTCGTAATTACCAATTACAATACAACTATAATACTATTGTGAGCTACGAATACAGACCTTTTTTTTTAATTTCGTGTGCATGGATAATGGCTGGTAAACTGTTGGCACGGCAGAACCACATCGTGCCACAACATCAAACTGGTGGTATTCTTCACTTGCCATGCAGCTGGTTGGTCACCATCTTATTTCCGCTGGTCCTGTGCCACGTTCTTCCATATGATGATTTTATTTATTTATAAAATAATGACATCACAACGGTTGTTAATTTTGTGGACCAACAACACAAGACATGAAAGAAGCGCCCCCACTCGGAACATATTCAGACTTCTGCCAAACAGTTCAATAAGTGCTGACAAGTTGTAGCAAGTAATGGCGTAAAGATTTGGCAGGACATTTCCCTATGGATTAATTAATTAATCCTAAATATGGTAAACTTTCGTGCAGATCCTGATGTTCCCGCTTGTGACAGGCACATAAATCAGAAATCGCATGAACCAAATCCTGCACTGGATGATATCGAGGGATGAGAAACGTTTTTAGAGCTGTTTACTGCAACATTTTTACGCGAGCATAATCAGAAGAATGGTAGTGCACTATTTCATCAGTGATCAAACATCATAACAACAGAGAATAACTTTCATTGTCTTCCAGGTATCTTTGAAATTGTGCAAAATGAATATGGTATTGAAGTGGGCGGCTGGGCGGGCAGTAGTGTGAAATCATCCACCTGGATTCAAGTCTAACTCCGGCCTCTTATGTGAGTGGCAGATCTCCAGCCCAATTTTCCAAACACAGGTATTGAACTATTGAACATGCTGCAGTTGTATTATTCCCAAGTCCTAAATTGGAACTTTGTCCATCTTGCTTATACGGTGTAACCGTACAAACCTAAGAAGGTACATACAAATACAACATTCAACAACGAAACAAACAGGGTTTAACATTTGGTACTGAAAAGACTTGCAGTACCTTTGTCTTGACACATGGCACTCTTTAGTTTCTCCTCAGTAAAAAAGCACGTTGCTGGAATCGTGCAAGAAACTTAATAGTCACTGCATTAGATTCACTCTGTCAGAAAATAGAATTTGGTGTATCATAACTCATTTTACTGAAAACAAATAGCTTACATCCATATGCTATTTTTTCTCTTCGCCGTCAGAATCAGACTCTGCGAAGACAGTTTTCGGCTGAGTTTGGGCATATGCTGGGGCAATAAACTTTGGATCTTTCTCTGCAGCATCAGCATATTTCAAAATTGCCTCTCTTGGATCTTCATCCATCCAGGTCTCCTTAATTAAACCACCTTCCTGTAACAAATACAGTGGCAAAACATGAGGAGTCAACTAAAAAGCAGGTATACTTTGGGAGGAAACACAAAACACACCTAGAAGTACGAAAATAACCTAAGTTCACCATACACATTAGACATGAGGAGTGATTAACATGTATATTACCTTCATGAGATATTGTGTCAGTAAGCTGCCTTTTGTAGTACCAATTTTACCACCAAACCCTGGACCACTAACAGGTGCTTCTGGTTTGTGCGATTTGAGTGGGTCTTTCATCATCTTTTCTCTTTGACGCTTACGACTTGGTTGATCTCTGAATAGTGGCAGTGCATGTGGATTGTGTATTAAAGGTTGCACCTCATAATCATCAACAGATTTTTTCCTCGGTGCCCGTCCAACACATACAAGAGCTCCCCTCTGACTAACAGAAGGATCATACAAGATATGAGTCCCACCTTCCTTCTTGTCCCCAACTGTTGCAAATACCTAAGGAAGAAACCGAAAAGTTGAATAATATCCTTAAAATGGAATTCGGCGCCAGTGATTCATCAAGTACTAAGAAATAACCTGATTAATCCTTGGATGCCAGAGACACCTGATCACACTGTACTGCGGTGAAATCCCCACCCTTGATACAAGCTCGAGTTTCCTTCTATCAAAGAAACAAAGTAGTCCTCCGTTTCTGCATCTTTCTCAATAGAGGTTCCTGTAAAAATAAGTTGCTCATCCGGGCTAAATGATGCATTTGTCTCAGCGTAGTTATTTGGCAGATCTTCAAACACCTTCAAAGGCGTCTTCATTTCCTCAAATCCCATATCTGCATTAAATTGCCAATTTAATACCCTAATTAGAAATAACATATCCAATAAAAGAAGGAAGAGCACAGCAATGCTACGGCTCTTACTGTTATCATATATTCACATGACAACAGTACAACCAAACAGCACAAACATATCTACCCAGTCTGATAACTGACGACGTTGCAGGTTGCTAGGTTTAATATTTAATACTAATCACGGCTGATGAACCTCCTTTTTCTTTCACAAGGACATTTGCTCGCAGTTATTTGTTTACAGAACCTAGTAATTTACTTCCACAGCTATACCAAACATCCACAAGTGGACAACTCAACTAAAAAGCATATTGTACTTGTCTCAACTTACCAACTTTCATTGAAAAACATGGAACAGCCAAGACTAAGGAGAAGTATTTTTAAGAGAAATGAAGGAGAAATTGCAATGCTCACTGGACTGATTTTTAACCAAAATAGTGAGCAACTTCTTGGTGTGTATGAGTACGGCAGCACAGGTGGATTGCGGATAAATGAACTTAAAAAACGTACGCACAAATCATGTAATGCAGTCAAAAACATTGGAACTTTAAATCCTAAAAGGCCAGATATTACCTTTAGGGTACTATCCATACTTCTTGACAGAAGAATCTGCCCATCTGTAGAAAACTTAACCCCGGTAATATCCTCTGTGTGTGCTTTTTCAACATGAATATCTGGTCTGCTTCCCCATCCAGTCTTTATGGTCCAGAGCTACACAGGAGATATGATTCAGGTCATAAAATGTATTAACCAAACCATGTGGCTAAACTCAAAGTGATAGGACAGTTCAGAGATTCTACAATATATAATGTACCTGAATGGAACCATCTCCTATCCCACCAACAATTCGCTTGCCTTCATGATCCCATGAACATGAAGTAACAGGAATTCGCATTGGTCTTATTAACTTAGGTTTGATGACCTATTGAAAAAGTAACGAGGAAGTTTCAGTATTCCACAATAGCATCGGTGGGAGCTCCAGTCATGCAGAATAGCAAGTGATTCAACTTTAAGCAATTGTTAGTGCTATTAGGAACCAATAACAGAGCATTTCAAGGTTCTCATATTACTAGGAACTTTTACTAGAAATAATGCTTTTCTATCTAGTGATTTTGTGAATAGAAAGAATAGTTCAAGGCACCTGCTTTTGACTTGCGAAGTTTGACACATCCCAGAGACGTAACGATCCATCTTCTGATGAGGTCAATATAGTTTCTTTTGACTTGGGATTCCATTCACCACCAGTCAACCCAGAAATGTGACCCTTCGTATTCTTCAGATCACGGATATACATATCACCCTTAACAAACTCGCCTAGCGTAAGCCCATCCCGATCGTATATCTGATTGGAAGCATAATTATTAATAACATGTTTTAAATTCCTAGGGGTGACAGCTTTAGGAAATTCTGGAAGATAACAAAGCAGAATACCTTGGCCTGAGCCGAACCCGTAACACATAAGAATCGATCCGATGTTGGACTCCAACTTAGGCTACGAACTTGATGCCCCTCACACGGTTCTAACTGCCTGAATGATTGTAGCTTCGAATTCATACCTTGGAAGTCATACATACGTACGGTATAATCATAGCTGCCGGAGAGCACTCGGGATCCTGTAGGGTCAACAGCAAGGGCTGAAACAACCTGCAAAGAAAGTAAGATGATTATTAACCAGTAAAATACATCTACTTGAAACTATAGCAATGTGATCTGGATGTCTCGTGATAGCAGCATTAGAGGAGGCACTTTTGAGGATCGTCCCAAGAGCACACTAGTCGATATAAGATTGAAAACTTGTGGATGTACACACCTTTACCGTGGATTGCACTATTTCTAGATAACTAACAATCCATTCTGTTTGAACTTGGCTAGAGTTGGCATGATCTACTCCAATTAATTCGCCAACAGTAACCAATTAGAAAATTTCCTGCCTCCTTTGCGGTCTTAATAGAAATTCTCTAATAGAAAAATAGTGTGGTTTGCAAGACACACACAGAGGAATATCCTAGAATAAAAGCGTGAACAAAATACTACATGAGAAGTTTTGCAGTTTGTCTTCCAAAACTAACTTAATTCGGCTAAATCATTCGCAAAAGAAATAAGAAACCTGAAAGTTACCACAACCATCCAGACATTCTAAAGCAATAGAAACAAAACTAGCTGTAAGACCACATCAACCTTAACAACTAAGAAAGAAACAACTCGAGGGGGAAAAGAAAGAATTTTTCTGGTAATTACCTTGGTGTGCCCCCGCAGAACAATTTCGTTGCTGAGAGGAATGCGATTGAAATTCTCGCCATCATCCTCCATATCGTCATCGTCGTCGTCGTCGTCGTCGTCATCCTCGTCCTCGTCCTCCTCATCCGCCTCCTTCGACGGCGGCGGCCGAGGCGGCCCAACCATGCCTTCGTCCTCGTCCTCCGCCTCTGCACGCGCAGAGGGCCGCGGGGGCGGACGAGGCGGTCCAATCATGCCGCCGGCCTCCTCGTCACCACCCTCGCTACGAGCGGCGTCTGGAGGCGGCCGAGGGGGGGCCCATAACGACGCCTCCGCCGTCGTCCTCCTCGGTGGCGGAGGTGGACGGGTTTGAGCTAGGGTTTTGGGGCTTGCGGAGGGTGGAGGAGTGGGAGGCGGCGGTGGGGCGGGAGGGCGCCTTGCCGAAGGAGACCGGGAAGAAGGCGCGCATCATCGCCTCCTCGTCCATCTCGCCGCCGTCCGCCATGGGGCCGCTCGCCGCCGGAGAGGTCGGGACGGGAGATGTAGGCAGCGACGATTTCTGGTTCGCAGTTCGTGATGTCAGCCTTCGCTTATACGTTCCACACATATGATTTTTTGTTGAGTTGGAGGAGAGAGAAGGAAGAGAATATTATCTTTTCTCGGTGAATGAATTTTTTTACACTTAAAATATCACTATTTTCTCTATTGTATAATATGTCTTTTCTTAGACTCATGTCTTCTAGTTTAATTTTGATCCTATATTCATGTATGCATTAATTGTTAGAGATGGTATCAAGAGATAACCCATTATACAACATGTTTTTGTTGTTAACATAAGAGAAGACTGTCTTCTTTACTATTGGAGATGCCCTAACAATGCACCGGCTAGACGTGCACGTGCTTTGTGCTGTGCTACAAAACAATCCACGTGCGGCTAGACGTGCACGTGCTTTGTGCTGTGCTACAAAACAATCCACGTGCGAAATTGAATCTGATTTGATCGTTGGTTACCACAAATCTCGAATTTAGATACATATTACTAGGACTTGTAGATCTGTATAAGCCCGTATGAATTGGAATTTTCGGTAGTCCTCTCTCAAGATAGTTTTACAGCGCTATATACACTTATGTAGTATCAAACTCTGTTATACCATTAGCAACAAAATTTAAAAGCTAGAATGATATGTATTTGAAAACAGAGAGAGTAGATATCTATAAAGAGAATTCATATCTGGTGCTGATAAGATAAGAAGCTCAATTCTCTCCGTATGTTTCTTTGATGTAATTCCTGGATTCCTGATGGGTGTTTTGCAATCAGATTGTATGTCTAAAGATTAATAAAGCTTAGACACTCTCAAAAAGAAGAATAAAACATTTATTAGTGATACAGAGTTAAGCCTCGTATAAGTGACATGTATAAAATTCTCTTTATCTACAGCGACTAAAGTCCCACAATAGTAATATAAGATCTAAAACTCTAAATGAAACAACACTCGATTCATGTTTAACCAAAATGAAATAATAATGATAATACAAACAAATTGGAACGACAAAGTGATGGTTAATTTGACTAGTTCTTTTGGAATTGACACCAGTATTTCTTGACGGTAGCTCCATATTATTACATGCGAGTAGCAACATATTTTTTTCATTCAAAACTATAAGACGTATTATTATATGTGCAATCAAAAATTTAAAACTTTAATCATTAATATGTGTAATAATACATAGATTGACTATATGAATATTATTGTGTTTATCTTGTGAAATTCTTTTATATCATACAAGTATATATTTTGTACTACTTTTGATAGTATATTACGACTAAAAATTGTAGTTAAAGAATTGTATTGAAAACTATAAAAGATGAAACGCGTTTTATATTTCTTGGTGACGAAGTACTGCCATCCAAACATGAGTACATGACAACAAACGGTACACGTACCCCGATACAACAACATAAACATACGCACAAACACGAACACACGATTATTCGAATGCAAATTAGCTTAACTTCCCCATGTCACAAGACGGACCAACAAACAGAGACAAAATCACAACATCACGCACAAATATGCATATATTAAAATTGCAGCTAGGCGGGTGGATCACATGACGTTGCAGGTGCCGGTGGGCTGGTCGTCGACGGGGCACCCGGGTCCGCAGTGGTCGCCGGCCACGGCGGCGTGCAGCAGCAGCACGGAGAGCAGCTGCGTGAAGGCCAGCGTCACCGTGAGCCCCTCCAGCGCCCGCAGCCGCCACCCGCGCTCGCCGCCGACTCGCATCTCCTTGCACGCCAACCTGCACGCGCATCGATCGAATCCACTCAGCGCGCGCGTGCAAAATATGCTACTTTTGGGCTTTTAGCTTAATTAGCTTGACTACGTAGGTACCCGAATGCCAGGGCGGTGACCGCCCACGCGACGGTGGCCAGCGACGCCGCGGCCGCGACGCCCTGGGGCTTCCACGCGCGGGCGTGGTACGCGCCGGCGAGCTTCGCCGCGACCCCGACGGCGCCGGCGAGGGACGCGAACAGCAGGAAGTGGAACGTCGCGCTGTTGCCGGCTAGTCCTGCACGTACACGCACAAAGAGCATCAGCCACGTACGCAGTATAAATGCTCTACGTACATACATACATACATTACGCATGGTTGCTAGCTAATATATATGGATACGAACTTGGGTCGTGCTGGTGGCTATCGATGAACTTGTCGAGGCCCCAGCTGGCGAACCCCAGCATCAGGATGTACATGACGAGGTTGAGCAGCAGGAGCGGGCCTGCCACGTTCTTCCTCCCGAACACAAGATCCATGGCAGAGTACTGTACTTGCTCTGTCGTTCGAAACAGCTAGCTCAGAATCCTAGCTCTCTCTTCTGTAATCTGCAGGTAGCTAGGCAGGAAGGGGAGGCAGCTCCCGTACTTAAGAGATGGCGATCGTAAGGTAGCTACCCCACACCGCACGACAGGGTTTCGTGTGCGTGCGGCCGTGCAGGTGAGGGCGCCGGCCCCATGCGCGCGCGCGCGTGTGCCGCCGTGCCGGCCTCCCCGAGGGACCGTGCGCTTCCCGTGGCGGAGAGGGGAAGCCGCCTCTGGTTTGTCACAAGCCGGCGCACCGCGCACACGTCTTGGGGAAGTGTTCGCTGCTCACGCCTGTGGCGACGCTGTATGGATAATGGATTGACATGCATGACACAGCCGTGGCCAGAAAATGGTAAGAAGCTAAGCAAGGGGCATGCTGCATGCCTAGTTGTTGGCTGTTCCTGCTGGTTTAAGCAGCCTAAAGTTCTTGCTTTGGTGATAAGGGTGATGAGACAAGAACTAAGAGTAGCTACGTGCGCGACCTTCGTCTGATCTTGGTCATTTGTTCACCCAACAAGTTAATTTTCATCATGCCGTGTGTCTTTCCCAAAGAACAAGTGGTTGCCATGTTTTGTTCCGAGCTGTTGAACATGGGTTATTGTCACGTCATTGTTTAATGCAGTATGTATAGTGTGCTCAATTTCATGCATCATGGAAGTAGATTAGTCTCGCAGAATAACACATTGTAAGGACTGATGATCTTTCCACATTGACAATTGACGCGCAACAGTAGAAGACGGAGAATGGAAGTACGGCTTCGGCGGTAGGTGGAGTGTTGGGTAAGCGTGTGAGTTTGGTGGAATCAGCTAGCACCACAACCATATAAACTGAGGTTGTATCCAAGATAAAACGATGAACAGAAAAGAATGAAAACGTGATTCGCTGTTGCACACCTACAAAGCAACGATTATAGCTCACGTCACGGCGATCGCCGGTGGCAAGGGGCATTACACACATCGCCTCTTTTGCAATTATTGCTGAAGTTTCGGATGCTCAACGATGAATTACAAGTATGAAGTATTTTCACTCTAAGATACATCTGTATTCCTCCTTGTTGATACCACACGGTTCTCTTTGTATAAATTACAAAATGGTAAGTTCCGAGTTTTATACAAGGGAAATTTGTACAAATGCCATCAGCTCCAAAACTTATAAAATATTGAGTTGACGGCAAATATGTAAAAATCCGCACGCGTGCAAAAAATTTTATCAACAATCAACGACCCTGTTTGGGCAGCAGCTATGTAGTGGTACTGCCGCTGCCTCCAAAATAAGTAGAAACTGGCAAGACAATGGCATTGTTTCTGCATCAGCGACAATGCGTTTTTCTCTGATAGAGAATGTGTAACAGCGTCTTTAGGCCCTTCAAAGCGTCGGGTCAGGACTCTTGCTCCGGCTCATTCCCATCAGTAGAAGTGCCCTGTTGCGAGGGGTTCCTCAAATATGGTGAGTCTTTGTACTTGGCATACGCTGGTAAATCTAGGGCTTTCTCTGCTATTCTCCCATCCTCATGAATCCTCTCTATCAAGCTTTGAAGTGAAGGAAAGTTGGCCTGAGCATTGAAAGTAATGTTAGGGTCAAAAGCATGCATTGCCAATAATGATAAATGTTTTTCGGCGCTGAATTACCTCGGGTCGTATGTAGCCAACAATAACAAGGCGCAGCTCCTCTCCATAGAAGTCCTCATCAAAATCATGAAGCAACCATGGTTCCTGAAATCAATGCCTTTTAGAACAACGTAATACAACTAAACATGGACAAGGTTGTGCAAAGAACACTCACAATAGTCTTCTCTGTGTCATCAAAATAAGGGTTCCAGCCAATGCTCATGACCATCTTATGTATACCTCGTGTTGATAGTCCAGCCCAGCCAAAGTATACCCCTGATGTATGCTCTGACAGTACGTCGGAAAAGTTTTCCGCAGGTAAGTTGGCTACAAGACAAATATAAAAGTATCAGTGATCAAGAAGAAAATTTGAGTGTACTACTATAGAAAACCAAAATATAAAATGGTAGAGTATGTATCTCAGGATGTACTAAAAATACTAAATCCACAAAACAAGTATGAGTAAAATTATTGAAGTAAACAAGCTACAGAGTAAACAGAAGTGAAGAAAGGAGACACCGAATTCATCCAAGGTGCGATGGATTTCTCAGTGTTTCAGGAGGCCCTTTTGTACCATGTGAAACTGGTTTCCCTAAATTTTTATAAATTTTGTCCACTAATTAGGTGGATGCATGCATATATAACCTAAGAGTCTTTAAGTAGACCATACAAAAGATGCATTATCATGAAAATAAAGGACACGTCTGAATATAATCCAGAAACTCAGTCACTCAGTGTGACTAAATAACATCCATTTCAGTTAGGTGCTTGCAAACCAGCATGAAACAATTTGATGTATCTTATGTCAGCTAGACTTCTAGAGGCATTTGTTTGTCTAGCAACTTTTCTAGTGACGCAAAATGCAGAACTGATATTTGGAAATTGGAAGTAGCAGCTAGCTGGTATACAACCTGAAATGGTCCATCAATGAACAAAATGAATAACACATCATGATGACAAAACCATCAATATAAGTCATAGCATGTGAAGTCACTGAATTACTGTATACTCTCTGGAGGCTTTAAAACATGCTAGTGAACTTTATCTTTACTTAAATGTTCTACCATACCTGTTGGTATTCCTAGTACTTTAGAACCACGGCCAAATCCTTTGATCACAGGTCCACCAATAAACCATGGTTCTATTTGTAAGGTACCTTCAATCCCTGAGCGGGAAATTTATAAACAGATAAGTTTGAAGTGTCCATAATAATGTTCTCAAAGAACAATAGACAGATAGTCCCAAGAGTTAGAGCATACAATCATTAAATGGTGGCAAACCCCATTTTTCAGGCCTTAGGTCAAGGAGGGAATTGATAACCTCATCAGCAGAACTGAATTCATCAGTCCTTTTGGGTACTGAAGGTACAGCTATGACATGCATTCCTGCAGCTTTACCAGCCGTAACACCTGGCCTGGCACAGTCATCAATTTACAATGTTAAACGTAATATGGTTGCTACAACATTGCAGGCTAGAAAGTATATTTTCAACTTCTCATTAGCAAAGCCACAGAGGGAGCTTTGAGAAATGAGAACTAAACTTCCATGCAAATTCAGGAATCTCAAAACATGTGATATATTTGTAAACAGATAACCGTGCCATGCACACAACAGAACCATATATGACCAAAAGTTTACTAAGTCAAAACTTACAAGGAATCCTCAATTACTAGGCAATTTGAAGGATCGGTGTTCATTCTTTTTGCAGCTTCCAAAATCTTGAATATCAGCACACCGGCAGATCAAGAGTAACAGAATGAGATCAGTTCAATGAATCTATAGGGTATTGGTAATGAAAATATTATATAGCACGTTTATCTTACATGTCTGGGGATGGCTTCCCTTTCTCTACTTCATCGCCACCAACAATTGCAGAGAAAGACTCTTTCCATCCTATACATCATAAGAATAAATTAAGTAGGGAAAATTGGTCAGGTAACACTGAAAGAGCAGGCGTTTAGTTTTATAACACTGAACTTTCCTGGTACACTTCAATAGCACAGAAAAATTTAAAATTTTAGTTTTTTACCACTCCATCAAGTTTTGCTGAGACGCTGTTAATTTGTATCGTTTTGCCCCCATCTATTCTTGCTGCTCTTATCCCCTCTGGTCCAGTGATTGGGCCTGCGACACCGCCATGTATACCCTTTTGGCTTGAGCATTTGTCTCCACTCTCTCCTGCGAGCCCAATTGAGTCCAATCGATCTCCGTATAAGTGTACTTGTATGTCCTTTTGATCGGAAGTGTACTTGTATGTCTGTATTCTATCTAGATTGCTTAATCTTTTACGATTCTGATCATCTTGCACTGATGCGTCAGGCATGAGTTTGTGTAGGCTACAGTTGCCAATTGCCACTATGTCATAATTTTATCACAATCGAGTCAACAAAATGCAACAGAAGCATAAACTTTAATTCTGGCCACTGTCCAGTAATGGGACAAAACAACAATTGCAGAGCAAGTGCTGCTGGCTGAGGCAGATCGCGAACAGCCTCACCTCCCTTTGCGGGGGCCCAGCGTGACTACTCTGGTCACTCAAGATCAGAAAGGTAAAGCTCTACCACCCCAGCTCCAACGTCCTGCAGAGGATAAAGATGAAGCAGGGCACGCCACTGAGGTCTGCGGTCCAATCCATGTCTACGTCTTCCTGCTGCTCAATGAGAATCTAAAACCCAAGCGGACACGTCGTACCACCTGAGTTCATGCTCATCGGTTATCGGAGTTAGAGGAAGGAGCTTGCTAGCAGGGGCAGAAGAGGAACTCGCTGGAAAGAAGTCATGCTCGCCAGCGGCAGTAATGGGAGCAAAATACAAGGCGGTTGTAGTATGGAGTACTATCTTGTTGAGCCACGGACAATCTTGTCAATCCATAATTTTTTTGTTGCCAACAGAAATTCGAAAATTAGAAAAGGCTAACAGGGCCTAACGGTGTGGTAAAAAACTTAACAGTGCCAAATTTGGGTGCTCTTGAAGTGTACCAAATCATTTCAGTGTTATAAAACTAAAGAAGGGATCTTTCAGTGCCACAGAACCAATTCTTTCAATTAAGCAATATACCATTGCAACAAATACAAAGAAGAACATGAAAATTCAGGCTTTCCCTGACATAGGGAAACGGATACCTTTATGGCAGGAAATTTTGGACGCAATATTTGATCTTGAGGAGTTGGAAGCTAAAGCAGCTGGTACCCTGTTACTCTTTAAATGTTTTATTAAACGATTAGCTCCTGGAAGAGCTTTTATGTTGCACCATCTGCAATATAAAATTTAATACGTTATTATTATATACCAGAAAGAATACAAAGGCAAGTGAAAAAATACATGGGACTTTTTTTCAGGACAATCTCCACAGATTATGTCATCATGCCCACCACCATTCACAACCTTGCCACAACCTCCTTTCCTCATGAAGAGCATTACTCAAGCTTTCATTAGACACAGGACATTTATTTTTTCCTTTCTATGAAAGTACTTTCTGTAATATACCAAGAGTTCACAGTGCTGTTTAAATTGCATCAAAGGAGCTTGACATATGAACTACTAAATGTAATTCTGCTACTTATTTACAGCATACAAAATTTCTTCAGCAGTGACTTGCCAAGTGTGTAACTTGAAAGCATACTAGACACAAACAGTGCAAAACTTCCTATTTAGCTTTGAAATTGTTTCATGATATACTGGATAACTGCATGTAAAGGAGTATACAGTAGCATAACTTAAGTGTATACTAATAAAATATGGAGAGAAATTCAAGTCAACCTATAGATCACAATGAGTTAGCTGAATGCAGCTGAAACATGCCTAAATTTCCCACTGCAGTAGCATCACAATATGCATTTTGCAAAATATAGACAAGTATAAAAAGGCGCCAATGACATTACTGCTCACTGAACATTGGAGTAATCATTAAGAGGAACTCTTCTGTGGAGTAAGGGAGTCCATAATCTTCTAAAACAACTGCCGCCGCTTCATAAGGTGTCTTTCCAACTAATTTGTGAGCTTTCTTGCTATCCCACTTTTTCCCATTTTTTACAAGAAATGGTTTCAGCACTCGGCTTACGACGCAATCTGCCAAATGGTACAACCAAGGTAAGCAAAGATGAGAGTTCAGAGTTGAACTTGGCAAGATCGATTACAAATGCATGCAAACTTTGCAACTTTTCAATCACCTGTATTTAAGAGGGTACCATCCAAATCAAGAATGACATGGGAAATAAGACGAGTAACGGGCTTCGGTGCTGCCATTTCCAAGAACGGAAGAGCTTAATGTAGCAAGAGACAAATTATTTGAGAAGCCCAACCTGACAAATAGCCAAACTATTCAGGCATACACCACAATAATGCTACTTTAAAGTACTAAACAATTAACAGATCCCATCCTTTGTTCTTAAACCTAAACTGGTGACTACAAATAAAACCAATTTTTTCAAAGTTCGGATGGCATAGACCACTATTTGCAAGCATACACATAAAATATTTCGTACAGTGACCAGCAGATGATTTTTTGTGGGAGTGGTTCCTGGTCCCCCCCAAAACGCCCAAGCAAAGGTGGCCATCATGAAGTAAAACTGTGATTGCTAAAGAAGCAACCTTCGCTAGGGTACCCATCCAAAGCCCTGGAGGGCACTTGAAGCCTTTGGGAAGCTTAAGAGGTAGGTACACAGGACTCCTTACCAATCCTCCAAAGCCCCGAAATGGCAGGACCAAAGCCCCCAGGAAGCTTGAGGACCATGACACCCCTTTGGGGAGAAGTACCTCGGGAGCACCTGGTGGACCAAAGGTCACCTTCTCCCATCAACCATAGACCAGATCTGCACCCGTCACATCAAGATCTTGTAGGCTTGCCCAACTAGGACACATGTGTAATACCGTGTATAACCAGGAACCGGAGGTTTCCAATGGAAATGAAACCATGATTGATAGGCCTTAAACTAGATACCCTAAGAATGTACCAATGGAGGGATCAAATTAGACTACAGTTGAACAGGATCGTCCTGGACCGGATGGTACAAGTAAGGTGTTTGGTTGGATGTATTGTATGGTACAAGATTCTGATCGGTTGCTTGGACCCTTCGATACAGGATTCGTTCGGGGTCGTGTTTGGATGGGCATATGAGGTTGAATTTGGTTACCTCCTCCCAATAGGTGCTCAAGTTACCTCAATGTGAGTTTCATAGAAACAGATTCGAAGTTCCATATTTACAACATGGTACAACAATACTGGTGGCCGAGTGTGCATCTCATCTCATCAAATAGGTGGCGTGCATAGGCCACACATTTCATCAAACAGTTGGTGTGCAAAGGATAAGGACAGGTGAGCAGCACCACTAACGCGATTTTCATCAAACAGTCGACGAGCATAGCATGGATGGACACAAAGGAACGAGAATCCAACCTTCGAGCGGGGCGCGTCGTTGCCGGAGCAGCGCAGCGTAGCACGGAGGGCTCGTCGAGGAAGGCGGAACTTATCAGTAGGTCGATGAAGAGCTGCTCACGCCACCGATCGGAATCACGGGCTGCGGCCGAGGGAGTAGATCAGCAACGTCAGAAACCAGAACGTACCAAACCAAAATCCCAGCGGAAATTAGCAACCAATTCCAAATCGTGACAAGCGTGCGCAAGGAGAGGAGGAGTACCGGGGCGGGGGAGGAGAGGATGCTATCACCGGCGCCGTGAGCCGGCCTGCGTTGGCTGCCGCTCGCCGGAAGAGGAGAGGAGGGGAGCAGCGAGTCCTATCGCGGAGGAAACGGATTGGGGTGACCGAATCCAACAAACAGTCACGTGCGCCGCGCGTTCCTATTCGTATCGTCGAGGTAAGGCCACGCAATACGAAGGATTCGTATTATTCCGCTTTCGCATTCCTTTTTATAAGATTGAGCTTTATAGATTAAACTAAATAAGAATCATTATAATCATTTAATCAAATATTCCGCCTTCATATTCGAAGAACATAAACATGATTTGGTTTTACATATCCGATTAACAAATGAACTTCGAAATTTTATATTCGCATAACAAGTTGGACATGAATGTGGTACTTTAATTAGCTATACGGAATATTGTATTATTATAAAGCGTTATACACATTTTCAGTGCATTATACCATAATCCAGTACCTGTACCTGTGGTGCGTGGTGGCGAATACGCAGCTGCGTGCCTGGAATCCCCCGCCCGGGCCGCCGCCGACCGCGCCACGGCTCTCTGCCGGTCCTGGAGTATCTCGACCGCCTCCGCGTGCGCGCCCCGCTCCGCCGCCGCCGACCGAGAGGGACTCCACGGCGCGCTTCGCCAGGGCCTTCCCGCCGTCCGACATGCGCGCGAGCCGCATCAGGCGGCTGGCGCCGGACGAGAAGGACACGACGCAGAGGCGGTCGGCGGGGTCGAGGTTGTCGACGACGAAGCCCATGGCCTGCTTCAGCAGCGCCAGCTTGCTCCCCACCATGCTGCCGCTCACGTCGAGAACGGTCACCAGGTCGAGCGGCGCCCGCCCGCGCGGCTCCTCGGCGGTGGCCATCCACCGGGCACCGGTCTCTGGAGCCCTGTCGTGCACGAGCACGGCGAAGTCGTCGTGGGAGCGTCCTGCGCGAGGGCCGAGTACTAGCAGTGGGTGTTGAGCGCCACTGCTGTTGATCCACTGGATGTTGCACCATGGCGTCGGTCGCCGAGAGGCCGAGGCGCCCGGACCACCGGGTCGTCGTCGTCGAACACGCGCGGCTCCATGGGACTGAAGAACGGCTGGGCTGGCACGGCCGCCGACGGGGACGGCGGCTGCGGCTGTGGCGGCCGGCAGCGGGTTCTTGGAGGAGCGGAAGGACAGCAGCTCGCGCCACCGCGCGCTGCAGAGCGGGCAGACTTGGCTTCTGCTCGCGAGGATCCCGGAGATGCAGCGGAAGTGGAACTGGTGGGAGCACTCCGCCGTGAAGCCGCCGCCACGGTGCAGAGTTTTTAAAAGACATACAAAATTCAGTTGGCGGCTATCAATCCTTTGTCCCAGTCTGTCTACACAAGAGGTGACAGATACACAGGAAGAGAACTACAAAGCAGGTTTGACGAACACTGAAACTACACAGGCATAAGGCATGCAGACTGATGTGTACGACTCATTAAGTCATAATGTACAAACTTCTGATGCAACTGTGATTCATTACAGCGTGGACGGGCAAAACTTCAACCGCTATGGCATACATAAAGTATCCAGCTATCTCTGCTTGTTCAAAGTTTACGTCTAAAGTAGCTAAAAGCTCTTTAGGAGGGGAAACAAAATCCAGAACTAATTTGTGGATGCAGTCAAAATGTACAACTATTTACAGGGAAAACATACAAAACTTTTCACGTCAAACTGTGAGCTTTGCACGCTAGCCATATTCGAACTGTACGGTCATCGCTCGCAGAAGCCAACATATGTGGTCTGGAAGGGTTCCAGCTTACACAATTAACAGTCATTGAATGCCCGTATAAGACCCTTATTGGCATCTCCATGCGTCTTTGCCAAATGTAGACCTGCCCATAATTTCTACACGTCAGCAAAAGGGAAAAACGCTCAACATGAGCAAAAACCCAGATGTAAGCTCTTTCAATTTATTTTGTATTCAACAAAAGGAGGTTGGATATATGGCATCTGTGTGTCCGATCATGGAATTTAGGCAAGAAGGTAAAGGGAAAAATGGAGCTGCCTAAGATTTTCTTCAAAGGCAAGGATTAAACTTCACAGGAGAGAATACCTGTGAATCCTCGCTGCCACTAGCAATGAACAGAGTCCGATCCCCCAAAGCAAGACCTAATCACAAACTTTCCTTGCCTGTGCCCCTTGAATTTATCTGGCACACTAGAACTTCCATTGATTTTCCACAAATGAATTTCCTGCTATTAAGGTTGACAATCATTGACCATCCATCACCTGAGAGAGAAAGTGATGAAATCGTCTGACTCTCAGGAATTTTGCATTCCCGCCCCTTTGGAAGTTCTCGGATCCAGATTTCGTTAGGACATACACAGATTAGATGTTGGCCATCTGGTGTCACAGCAAGATCACTGACTTTAGGTATTCTGTCTCCAGCCCACACTTCCAGTTCTTGACCTTCTAGGTCACAGGTGAAGATCATGTTTGGAGAACTTTCTGGCTCAGAGCTGGCACATACTATTTTCTCCGAATTAGGAAACCATGCACATGAAGCGATGATGTGGTGCACTGATGCCCCAAATTTAAGACTGCATTCACCAGTACCAACATTCCACAGTTTTAAAGATTCTCCATTACCACAAGTGAGCAGCATTCTGTCATTTGGGCTCCATGCAACAAAAGAAATAGGACTTTTGTGACCCTTGAGGCAGTGCTTCTTGGTTAGTGTATCATATTCTTCCACCTAAAATCATCTCTGGGGGTTAGAGATGACAAGAATTTGACAAGGAAAAAACTGAACATAAACATCAAACAAAATTATATAAAGATTAAATTTGGATGCCAATAAGCAACAGAACATTGCTGTAGATGAAAACTTGAAAACATGTACTCTTTTGAAAAAGGGTAGTTAAAGCATTCATATTATAAGTCACCTTTGATACCTTTAGACGAGCAGTAAAAAAAATTTTAAAACTAAAATATTTTCACCTCATAACTCATAACCTCACATCTCAAAGTGTTTTCACCTAATAACAAATGTATTCTCGCTTTACATGCTTAAACCTTCATATCCCCTCTAGCTTAGAATAGGAGGCATCAATGATGAATAACAAAGAGGGAACATTAGCAATGCTGCTAGGTTTCTGGCACATCTGACAATGTGTACAAGAGAGGTATCAGATGTCATCAACTTAACTCAGATGTACATAGTTTGTTCACGTGCCCCTTGTACAAATGAATTTAATTAGCATAAATGGACCAGTTGATAGGATCTTTCATGCAACCCATTGATCAACTTTATATTATAAACTTATAAATGGACTTAAGCGCGTAATTAAACACTGATAGGAAAGGCTCCTTCAAGCATATTATTCCCAAGTATCGCGAAAATCCAGTCAGAATAAAGCATATGAGCAAACCAGAACGAAGACCAAGATCTCACATGAGAAGCATGATCTTCCCAGCCCAGGTTTTGTATCACTATTCAGTTGAATTTGAATATAGTCCCATCTGCCTATCAATGCATAAAAGTTGGAACAGAGGATGACAGTTAATAATCCGAAGAGAGGTATTATGGTAATATGCATAAGATAATAGAGAGTGGATTTTGTACATGTACATGTGGGTACATGAGTTAAGGATTTAGGTCAATTCTCATACTTATGCATCTCAAAAAATTCTCCAAAAATTCATAGATGTTCATCATGTTATAATGTACAAACCCACAAAATTTCATGCAAAAATATAATCAAGAGTGCCCTACACAAAAAAGACAAAAAATTGTTGCTGCGTTGTTTTAAAAATAAGTTGAATTTTTTGTCTTTTTTGTGTAGGGCACTCTTGATTATATTTTTGCATGAAATTTTGTGGGTTTGTACAATATAACATGATGAACATCTATGAATTTTTGAAGAATTTTTTGAGATGCACAAATATGAGAATTGAACTAAATTCTTAACTCATGTACCCACATGTACATGTACATTTGCTTTTCTCAAGATAATAATATGATGAATTATGGGGATATGTTACCAGAGGACAGCAGAAAGGCCCTTAAGAAAGCAGTCAGTATGAACAAAAAAATTACTCCCATTTGTGTTCCGGACATTAATATGGTCTTCAGAATTTAACTTTTACCATCACTATTTATGGTAATATATAAGAAGAAACTAAAAAAAATTACTGTCCCTACGTAAAATAGTGCAATACAGTCCTAGCTGTCCCTAGGTAAAATAGTGCAATACAGTCCTAGCTGTCCACTTTTGACAAATAAAATTGATAACCTTGTGGATCCTGGTTTCAAATATCTTAACATAACCAAGTCATAGAGGATTTAGCAAGGTAGCAATGGGAAGTGTCATACAAGCAGATGACGCACAGCTTGAAAACAAAACTAGAAAAATAAAGGTTTGCACTATAGTGTTTACAGTGTTCTTTCCAATCCATACTTCAATTGTAAAGATTCTATAAAACAAAACGAATCCTGCCTCACTGGATGAAAAGAATACATGGTACCCTCTGAAGCATAACAAGCCCTGGTTGCATGATATGTTATGCTTCCGAAAGCCAACATAGGGAGGGATGAAACTGCAGATATAGCAAACATGATGCAAAAGAAACTTAAAGAACTGATATATTTAGCCATACTGAAGTGTGTTCTGGGATCTATCAGATGAACTCACAGTATTCAAAATTGTGCTTTGATAGGTCTAGTTTCTGCGTTTGCTGGCTTTAATTTCACATTCTTATAAACCTTACAAGCTAGGATATTTATTGGAAAAGTGACAAGACAAACCAAGGATTACCGAAACACGCACATGCGCACACTCAGAAGGGATCTGCTCTTCATGACACTTATGATCCTCAAATAGAGTGACCTCATCTGGCAAATTGTGATATACTCCTACACGACCCAACTGCTGAATAACCGCACTCTCCACCAAATGCTCAAGCCGCCCGCTTGGCACGCGGAACCATGTCGGCAACGCCTCAACCAAATCCAAGAAAAGCCCGACTCTCCATTCAGCCACAGCCTCTGGTGCAACAGCTCCCTCGCAGGAGACCATTGCACGCGCCAGCCAGTGCACATATCTCCGGTCAATGCCAAGAGGGGCAATCCGGCGCCAGAGCACCTCCCTTGCAAGACGTACCCCATCATCCCCAATCCCCAGCAGCTCCAGAAGTGCCCTCTCCACACCAAAAACTCCGCAACCGCGCGGTCCCTGTCGCTAATGCCAGCAAGCGAGTCAAGAGTCGCCGCGCACGCGTCCCACCGGCCAGACATTACGTCGAGCAGGAGGCGATCGTGCTCCGGGAGGTACAGTTGCACACCGGACTCCGCCTCGAGCGCGGCGGCCGCCTTCCGGTAGCCGAGGGAGTACAGCGACTGCGCGATGACCCGCACGAGCTCCTCGCGGTCGACAAGGCCGGGCGCGCCGAGGCGGCGTGTGTTCGGCCCGTCTGGGCCGCGGCATGGGAGACAGAGCTCTCGGGCAGGTTCATGGACGCGCCGGATTCGCCAGCTTGAGGGATTTTACGCCCCAAGCAGTGGCAAAACTCCGCAAACAAAACTGCGCTTTGGAGGCGAAAAGATCAAGTGTTGGACGTTAATTCGCGGATTTGGGGGGAACTGTCGGATCAAAACTGCGCTTCGAGGGACTGGAGAAGAACAGTTTGAAATTATCAAAATTTGCGCACTCAAGGACAGAAAAATGACAGGAAAACTCGAAATTTTGCGACTTCTTGGCGTAATTACGCTATTTTGGAAGAGACGCTCTAGATTTTGAAATGATCAGATCAAAATTGATGCGGGTTTTGGTTTGCTCTGGATCTGTGGGCCAAGATAGGTGGATATTTTTGGGGATGGAATGTTTCCGAACTGGTGGTGCTCCACGGTCCAACCGCTCGTGTGCGCTGGAGATGCCGTGGCCGTCCGTTTTATATTGGAGTTGAATCTGAGCCGCTCGAGATCTCTGGATTAGGATAAGATCGGCGTTGGGATCTCCATCGATTTTGCTCGCAGACCTGCTCTGAAGCCCAGGAAGGACAGGCCCAAGCTCGGCCCGGGCCAACAAAGTGACAAGGCCTGTCCAAAGCCGAAAATACAACTTTTTCTGGATAAAATTATGTTGTTTTGTATTTACAAGTAAAATATTCTAAATTTTGAAACATACAGATACTAATTCTTTTGGCTCTCTCCCACTGCACGTCTCCTTCTATGTCCTCACTCCACATGTCATGTCTCGTCCAACTCCAGACAAATTTCCGCATGGTCACCGGAGGCAACAGTTGGTGGTGCTTTCTACACGTCAATATAGCGGCAGGGACATTCATGTCGTCACATTCGGCACGCCTAGACATTTAGCGGGAGCGATCGGCTACGCTCCAACCATCTTCCCTTTCCTTCCATCTAGCTCCGCCTCCGCCTTATGATTTCACCGTGTCGACAAGTGAGCCTGTTCCAATGATTTGCAATGATGACAACTGGACCTATCAACAAGTGATAGGTCAACCAAACAATCTTTGCAAAGTAATACGAAGATTCAACATAACAAACGCCTGTAACAGAAACACCAAGTTCTTGATTCTATTACCAAAAAGGTTATTAGAGATTAGCCAGGAGGTATTATAGTTAGGAGACTAAGAGAAACGTAGGGCAATCCCAACTGTCTGTGCTGTCAAATTGTGGGGAGGGGGGAGTCCTACGCGCTGCATTGGTGTGTCTGTGGGTGGGAGAGGGGGCGGAAGGTGTTGTTGATGAACCATCCCCCTCATCACGAGTTGAATCTTTACAGGATAATTCCCCACAATAAAAGGAAATCTTCACAAGAGATAAGAAAGTGTTGTTTAGGCCATGTCAGCTAGTGTTGTTTAGTCCATGTCGTTATCAGTTTCCCTTGTGCATGAATCGCGCCCAAAATCTTTCTTGATTTGAAAAATTCTTAGTACTAATACCATGACCAATTGAATTACTTATGATTTTTTCCATCATTCTTAGACTTGGATAGGTCATGCGCACTTCATGTGGCTTTGTAATATGTTACATGAGTTCTATATTAAAATAAAGAATTCAACATATATGAGATAGAGGAAGAGGCAACATAACAATAATTATAATAGAAAGGATGTCTGATAAAGTGCTTTAAGTATCTGCTACGTACTAGGCTGACTCAACAAGGTAAAAGTCAATTATGCATTAGTTTGCTCATCAGTGAGATTCTCCCCTTCAGTAGTTGTTGCCATTCCAATCTTGAAGGGAGCGACTTAGTTGACATTCAAAGGAACATTGTCAATGAGGATGAGGGTATTTTCGAGGTGGCAAATGGCTTCTAGAGCTTCGTGCCCTAACTTACGTGGCTCATAGACAACAAGTTGAGACTCTGTACTCCTTTGCCCTCTCTTTTGATGGAGAACATCGACAATGTGTCTCTAAGTGTGGCACATTTTGGACAAGTGTCCTCAGATATCACATGCACAATAAATATGGTCCTGCAACCCATATGGCTTCTTGCCTTTTTGGTTTTCCCATGCCCATTCTAAGGTTGAGGGATGAGACTCACTTTGTGAGCATTCTTTCTTTGCTTGCCTCCCTTGCGCTTCTTCTTGAAGTTTCATTTTCTCCTTTTGTAGCCTGCTAGATTGGCTCCACGCTCATCCTTGCTTCCAACACAGCGTGGGGCGAGTGGCAAATGGTTGAAAAACACCTTGTTTGATGAACAAGACATCATTCATAGTCATTCATGACATTCATAAGTTTTACTTCGTGCAAAACATATGAGTGGCATGCATTCATAATGGTATAAGAAATATTAAGTAATTCAGCATAATGTAAGCAACTATAGTAAATAAAGCAAATAAATTAAATAATAAGCCAAACGATATGTAGGGCATAATGTGAAAGGTAATACCATGGGGGTTTTTTTTGAAAGAAAACATATTTTAGTGATTCTACGTGAATTCAGTATATATAGGAGGTTTATAGCAAGATTTTCGACATAGAATGTATTTGAAATTATTTCCTAGGGCCTTTTCCGCAAAATCTCTTGCTGACCAGCCCGCCAAGCCTATGTGGCCCACAAGCACAGTGTAGCATATCCGCTAAGCCTCCGAGGTCAACAAGAATGACGCGGCCTCCCTGCTAAGCCTGTTTGCATGCTGCGGCCCATCCACGGCCTGCCTGCACAGCCGGTAGCGTAGCTGGGCAGCACGGTATGCTTGCACGGCGACCCGTGCATCCGGCAAGTGTAACTAGGCTGTGTGTGTGGGTGCCGTGGCGCATTCGCCCGCTTGGCCTGCGTAGCATGACTACTAACGTGGCCTGCTCGCATGCTTAGCCCACGAGGTTGACAAGCGCAACATAATCTGCTACCACCTCCATGTTGCTCGCTCGCCTGGCCCTAGTGGTCGACAAGTGCAGCATGGCTTGCTAGGCATCCCGTGAGCATGGCATGGCCTGCCTAGTCTATTGGGGCATCCTAGCCTGTCGGCCTACCTAGCGTTCAGCCCAACCGCGTGGCGTGGCCCGCCTGTATGGCATCGTTTGGCATGCTCAGCACGTTGAGGACAAACCGGTAGTAGAGGTCCACTTTCGCGACTTGCCTGCCAAACCTGTGGGCCTCAAAACCCGCGTGGTGGCCCATGCGCATGTAGGGGCTTGCTCGGCCAGCGAGCGTGGCTGGGCCGTGCAGTCTACCCGCCCGTCACGTTCCACCCGCCCCACCAGGCCTACACGACTGGCAAGCGCGGCTGGCTGTCTAGCCTATGTGCATGTTACGGCCTATTATCCCGCCTAGGCCTACTCAACCGGCATAGAGGGCCACAGGCTACCCACATGTGAGCAAGCATGGCATGCCCTCATGGCATATGCACACCGTAGCTTGCTTGCCAGCTGGGCCCGCCTGGCTAGGCCACGGGGCTGCCACAACCAACTCGCCTTCCTACTCTTGTGGTCGACAAGCGCGACTGGCCGTTGTGGTTATCGTGGCTGACCTGCATGGTCGGCAAGAGCGGCTGGGTTCGTGCGTGCGCGTGTGCCGCGTTGGCCTTGTCTTGGTGTCATACCGGCTGTGTGCAGTTGCTGCCTGCATACAGGGCTGGTGATTGTTCTAACTTCACCGATCAATGCTTCGTGATTGACAGATGACGTCTATTAGATCAGACTAGGTTCAATGTCTAGTTTAGCAAAAGCATTAAAAATAACATACTAAAATAGACAGCGAAATCGATCTACTAACTAAATATGCAAATTCTAGCCGATTGATTCTAACTCACAGCTTTATTAGATTCAATCTATTTCTCTTTGCGTGCGCGTGTGATCAACCGATCCTTGCTTCGAGCTTCTGTGCGGTGGTGTCTACGGCTGTGCCATTGGACTCCATCCATGCATATAATCGAAGTAAACGATGATTAATTGTAGGAATACAATAATTAAGTCAATGGGTTATGAGAAGGAAAAATAATGTGTTTGCTTTTATTTATTTTCAAAACCGGAATATGTTTGCTTTTATCGATCTGGGCGGACCGATTTTCCCGTATATGTGCAACCATGCATGTTGCATCCATCCAATCTAAGATGGATTAAGGGTGCGTTTGGTTGGAGGGCAAGGAGGATGGGTTAGGGCCATCCAGTTTTTCATGGATGGGACGAGCCATTTTTTTGTTTGGTTAGATGGATGGGATGAACCAATCTTTTGTTTGGTTGGAGGGACGAAAGTTGGATGGGATGAGCTAATTTAACTTAATTATATTACTTAGTTTCTATTAATAATGATTAATTATACACTAAAGACTAAATACCTAGCAATGCTAAACTAGCCATAAACTTACTAATTAATAATAAAATGTATTAATTGTTACTGATTATATACTAATCAACCCAATAATCATATATTAATCAACACACTAAACACTAATCTTACCGTTACAAATACTAATCAATAATAAAATATGCTAATTATCACTAATAATTGTTAATTATCACTAATCATTTTTAATGATTAAAATTAAAGAAGGGCGACAGCCTCATCCGGCTATTTTTGCCGGGTCTCTCCATCTAGCATATTGAGGGAATATACCTCTAGGGTGAATATCCCTATCCACCCCATCCCTCCAACCAAACAGAGGGATATTCACAAAAACGTGGATATCCCTATCCCATCCACCCTCATCCCATAAACCAAACGCACCCTAAATGTGTGCGTACACCTGCACGGTGCTGGCGGTGCCCTGTCCTCGAATGTTTGCCGGTGACGCGATCGGCCATGGCTCCGAGTGCATCATCGTCGACCGGTGCATGCTACTGAGTAGATCAGAAAAATAATTTTCGAAACGCAGATTGATCTACTAATCAAACAAAGAATAGAACGATTTTGCCCGATCAATAGGTTACAGCAAACTCGTGCTAATAATGTATTATAAACATATGAACGTTGACAATGCAACATAGAATATCACATATTTTTATGTGAAAAGTAGAAGAGACATAAATATAAGTATACAAGAGTGATGTTTTTCTCTCTATTAGATTGGATCTCACGAATACAATTACTTATTAAAAATAAAAATATTATAATTTAAATAACTAACCATATAGATTTTAAAAAAGGTGATGCTTGGCCTTCTAAATTTTAAGAGGCCTGGTTTCGCAAATCACAATAAGCGCATATCTCCATGTCCATGGCTGCCACGTACGGCTAACAATCTTCCAACCGGATCACGCGCGTTGTACACACTCTTTTTTCTCTCTGGTGAGAGCTTCCCGGCTCCCGCGCACGCGACGTGTCGCGAGCGCCGGCGTAGGACGCCGACGTGCCTGTCAGTCCTGTGATGAGATTGGTCTGCGAATTTGTGACGATGATACGGGATCAGCTCCACTGATGCAACTATTTCCTTTCCTTCGAGTGGTCCAGAGTGACGACTGACGAGTCATCAGTCCAGTGGGTCGACTTGACGTACCAATCTGTTGTTTTCTTCGCATTGATTTGAGCGAACTGGAGATTGTTCTGGAGCTGCAGTACGAGGACTGTTCATGCGCGATTGAAGAGCACATACACGTGCTGCCCTGTTCTTCGTTGCACATCGCAGTCCCATTCTGGTTTTCGGCTTATATATTTCTCCACTCAATGATGCTGGAACTGTTGTCTATATGCACAAAGATCTGCAAAGATTGTCTTTGATTCATGTGTGTACAATTACGAGATATGAGCGGATGGATCTGAAGCATAGCTGTGAGAGCTAACGGGTATGTCCATCTGGGTCCCATCCTAGATAGGGATCCACATGGTACTCCATATTTACGAATAGCATACAGAGGATTCATAGCGGCAAAATATATTCTCACTTACTTTAGACCTTGGTATGTTTTTCTGACTTCGATTAATATAGAGACCAGAATGCAAAACTGCAGAAGGATCTCTAGTAGTGCAGAGGGAATGGATGAGATGGATGTCCATTTCTTTTTTGAAAGAAGACGTCACTGAAATTAGTGTATGAAAAAAAAACTAATGAAACTGTACTAAAAGCTCTTTCTTTACTTAAAGAAGACAATTGTATCTTCATAAAAATATTTTCAAAATTTTGATAAAATATCTCATATTAGTTTAGCCTTTGATAAATGATAAAATGTCCCATCGAGTGATATATAGGATCTAAGGTCAAATTAAAATAAGATATTTTATTAGATCTCTTATGAATTTTTTAGCATGTATTTTAACGCATACGTCTATTTAAATTCGTGCGTCGAATGGTCTATGTGTACGGTGGAAGTCCCTTCTCGCCTTCTCCGGACGATATAGTTTGCTCTTTAATAACGAACCACAAATGTCCCCGGTGAAAAAAGTCTTCAAGAACGCAAGAGCCGGTAAAAGAAACTCTAGTTAATTAGATCCAAAGAACCGGTAAAAGTGGACAGCTTAAACCGGCAGCCGCCACGTGGTGGGCCCCACCGAGGGCTCCCGGCCGCGCCGCGCGTCGGGAAAATCTAGGCCGTCCATCGCTGCACTCCAGCCCCGGTGGGCCATCCCGACCACACGACCCCACTCACTGGCCCACCACCAGCCACGTGTTTCTCTCCCCTCCCTCCTATATAAACCCCACCACCTGCCACACCTCTCCTCGTCGACCTCCACCCATTGAATAATTTAATATTTTAGTAACTTTTTATATATATTCCCGGCCCCCGATCTCCCAATAATCCCAATCTCCCCCATCCCAGATTAAGGCCTTGCAAATCCAGAAACCATACACACTCTTCCTTAATTGCTCCCACGTTTGTTTAATCATAGCAGTGATATTAACCATGGCCTTTAACTTGGCTCAGAGCGCCGCGGCAGCACCGTCCTTCGCGCCCTCCACCGCGCGCTCCGCCGCGTTGGTCGCCGCCCCGGTGTCGGTCGCCGTCCCGCAGAGGAAGGCGGCGTCGTCCCAGGGGGCGAGCTGCCTGAGGCTGCAGAGGCAGGCGGCGTGCGAGCCGTCCGTGGCGCCGTCGAGGCCGGCGATGTCGATGGCGTGTCGGGCGTTGGCCGAGCAGGGTGCGGCTGCGGCGAGGAGGTCCGGGGTGCCGGTGTTCGTGATGATGCCGCTGGATACCGTCAAGAAGTGCGGAAGCGGGCTGAACCGGAGGAAGGCCATGATGGCCAGCCTCGCGGCGCTCAAGAGCGCCGGCGTGGAGGGCATCATGGTGGACGTGTGGTGGGGGCACCGTGGAGAGCGAGGGCCCCGGGAAGTACAACTTCGCCGGGTACATGGAGCTCATGGAGATGGCGCGAAAGGCCGGGCTCAAGGTCCAGGCCGTCATGTCCTTCCACCAGTGCGGCGGCAACGTTGGCGACTCCGTCAAGTACGGCCTCGGCCATCTTACATCGATTTCGTCGCCATTTTTGCTTTGTTCTCATTCCCTTACCTGCGTCCACTGGATCGTACTAAGGTTCTTGTTTGTGATCGCGCGTGCAGCATCCCGCTGCCGAGGTGGGTAACGGAGGAGATGGACAAGGACCAGGACCTGGCCTACACCGACCAATGGGGACGCCGCAACTACGAGTACGTCTCGCTCGGCTGCGATGCCATGCCCGTCCTCAAGGGCCGCACTCCCGTCCAGTGCTACACCGACTTCATGCGCGCCTTCCGCGACCACTTCGCCGACTTCCTCGGCAACACCATCGTCGTACGCCCCCTCTCCCCCACTTAATGAACTTTTCTGATCGTTGCTGTTCTGCGGCGCTAATTCGCCTTCTGCATGCAGGAAATCCAAGTCGGCTTGGGCCCGGCCGGCGAGCTGCGTTTCCCGTCGTACCCGGAGAGCAATGGCACCTGGAGGTTCCCCGGCATCGGCGCCTTCCAATGCTACGATAGGGTATGCAGACGGAACGGCTCCAGTTTAATTTAGACGAGTGTGTACATATCAAGAATGTTTTTGACATCTTTGGTGTTCCTCTTGCAGTACATGCTTAGCAGCCTGAAGAAAGCAGCGGAGGCGGCGGGCAAGCCGGAGTGGGGCATCACTGGCCCGACGGACGCCGGCGGCTACAACAGCTGGCCGGAGGACACGCTCTTCTTCCGCCAGGAAGGCGGCGGCTGGAGCAGCGAGTACGGCGAGTTCTTCATGTCGTGGTACTCTCAGATGCTCCTCGAGCACGGCGACCGCGTCCTGTCCGGCGCGACTTCCGTGTTCGGCCACGCCCCCGGCGTCCACCTCTCCGCCAAGGTCGCCGGCATCCACTGGCACTACGGCACCTGGTCCCACGCGCCCGAGCTCACGGCCGGGTACTACAACACCAGGCACCACGACGGGTACCTCCCGATCGCGCGCATGCTGGGCCGCCACAGCGCCGTCCTCAACTTCACCTGCGTGGAGATGCGCGACCACGAGCAGCCGCAGGACGCGCAGTGCCAGCCCGAGGGCCTGGTGCGGCAGGTGGCCGCGGCCGCCCGCGCGGCCGGGGTCGGCCTGGCCGGGGAGAACGCGCTGCCCCGGTACGACGACACGGCGCTCGACCAGGTGGTCGCGACCGCGGCCGAGCGCGCCGAGGAGGACCGGATGGTGGCCTTCACCTACCTCCGCATGGGCCCCGACATGTTCCAGCCCGACAACTGGCGCCGGTTCGCGGCGTTTGTGAAGCGGATGTCCAAGTCCGGGTCGTGCAGGGAGGCCGCCGAGCGGGAGGCGCACGGCGTCGCGCATGCCACGGGGTCGCTCGTGCACGAGGCCGCCGCCGCGCTGCGGTGCTGATACGTGTATATGGGCCGTCGCGCTCTGACGGAAACCGATGTGGAATCATTCATGTGTAGTTTGTGGGGAGGTTTGGGTTTGTGTTTGATTTGGGAGGGGAACGAACGCTCGGAGGTCGAGAGCATTCATTCTCAAGTTTGTTCGTAGAAAAGATTGTGATTGAGCCGGAGGGAGGGGAGGGCAAAGCTGTTGTCGCGTTTCAGGCCTCGAAGCTGGTGCTCGATGCATTGCCGGCTCGGGGTTTGTTCGGGAATATATCCATTTCATGCCTTCTTGCGCTCTGATTCCTTGCTGCTCCTGGGTTTCTTCTCTGACCTGTTCTGCTGCCTGCTCATACCACTACATCACTACTGTCTCCTGCTCATACCACTAAATAGTGATGCTCAACGACCATTGGACCATTGAGGAAAATGTTGTGAAATTAATGTTACGATGTGTGATCCGATGGTCATGCAATAAGTAGTAGATTAAACATATATATATATATATATATATATATATATATGTGTGTGTGTGTGTGTGTTTAATTCCCCCCAAATGGGCAGTCAAGAGAATGGAAAAGATCATGCGTGCTTTTCTCTGGAAAGGCGAAGAGAGATGCTCAGGAGGGCACTGCCTAGTGAACTGGAGGCAAGTTTGCAAGCCAAAAATCAGAGGAGGTCTGGGTATCAAAAACATTAGCTTGTTCAGCACGGCGCTGCGCCTTCGATGGCTTTGGTTCGAATGGAATGAAAGGCCAAGACCATGGTGCGGTCAAGCAACCCCTTGTAGCCCTAACGACAGATCGTTATTTGATGCCTCTACGAGAATCACAATTAGCAAAGGTGATAGAGCAAATTTCTGGAAATCCAGATGGCTCAACGGAATTGCACCAAAAGACATAGCCCCATCACACTTCGCACTCACCAAAAGAAAGAGCAGAACGGTCGAGTTCGAGCTCCAGAACAACCGCTGGCTCAGACAAATCAGGCGCATCAACTCCCAGGAACAGATCCGTCAATTCATCAAGCTTTGGAATTTGATAGCTCAGACGCCGAGGAACACCGAACAAACCGACACAATAGCTTGGAAATGGACAGCTTCAGCACAATATTCAGCTTCCTCGGCTTACAACATTCAGCTAGAAGGTTCCATGTCTCCAGTTCAAACGGAAAACGTGTGGTCCGCTAAAGCTGAACAAAGGTGTAAAATTCACGTGTGGCTGCTCCTTCAAAACAAGCTCTTAACAGCTGACAAGTTGCAGAGAAGAGGATGGCCAAACGGAGTGATTTGCACACTATGTGGATCGGCTGAAGAAACGGCAATACATCTGTTCCTGCAGTGCCCATTCGCTAGGCAAATATGGCGCAAAATAGCAACAATGCAAGGCCTTGCAGCTTCGGTCTTCATCACAGATTCTAGCACTAGCCTCAGCCTGCAAACCTGGTGGAACACATGCTGCCCTAGTGCACTCCAACAGAACAGAAAGAGGACTTACGGCATCCTAACCTACGGGCTTTGGAACATATGGAAGGAACGAAACGCCCGGATATTCAAACAACTATTCAGCTCAGTAGACGCGGTAGTAACCCAAACAATGGATGATATCAAGCTGAGACGCTTCGCTTTTCGAAGCCCTGAAGACGAGATTTCCAATTTCAATTCATAACTCTATAACACCTCAGATCCTATGTAATGCCATATGCTGACTTTCTGCAGCTGAGTGTTTCCTTTCTTTCCTTCTGAGCTTTAGCTCTAACTGTTGCCGTTAGTTGTAATTTCTGTGACTTCTATCCTATATAAAGAAAGGCAGAGCTCCTGCTGTCTTCTTAAAAAAAACATATATATATAATAAAACAGATATGGCTTGCGCACTCAACGGCCTGCCCTGCTACATGGGGCGTGGCACATCTGCGTGGCAGCATCTGCCGCAGCCGACACGTCATGGCTGTGCACGTCACTGACGGTGCCTGCGTGACGCTTCAATCATCTATTGCTAACGACAGTTCTTCATTCGGCATCCAGTTGTACCGGTAGTGTCCTTGTGGCGACGAAACAACAACGTCAAAATCGGTCAAATGCCGAGGTAACAATCTCACGTCACAACATGCAAAAACGGACCAAGCCGACTTGTAGCATGTTTATAGTAAGGTTTACTCGGAGCCTGTCCGGTCCTCGTACACGTGCCGTACTGACTGCATGGGTATCCATCTACGTGCGGACTAGTGATCGTTCTTGCTCCATTTTTAAACCATATATTAACAAATGTCGTCCTTTAGGTCAGACTAAATTGATCTCTAAGAACACAATGTAGTAAACAGAAAGATTAATTCAATGTAGAAAGCGAGAGATCAGAGCGAAAGTCAATCTAGACATTGAATTTTCTACTAAATCTAATTGATTGTCATTGATTCGATGATTACCTCAAAGTTATTGTAACGGTAGTCTAATCCTCCTTGGCCTAAGCCCACGACCGCCACGGCCCAGCTCGGCCTTTTCGGCTTGAGCACACGTCGCCGCTCCAGCTCGACCTCTTCGGGCTGAGCCTACATCGCCTCTTCGCCGTCTTCCGCTCGGCGGCTTCGGCTCGAGCCCGCGCCGCTGAGCCCCGCGCGCTACCATCTCTATCGCTGCTCTTCGGCCCAAGCACTGGGTTGGCCCAACCTAGCATGCCGCCGTCCCGTCGCCTCCGGCTCGAGCCCGAGCTGCCGCGGCCCAGCTTGCTTCCGTAGCCATGGCGACCACCGCCAAAGCTGTCGCCACGCCGTGCACATGCTCCTGACAACTCGTTGGCTGTCGCTACCGATCTGAGCCTATACTGTACGTACTAAGTAGTAAAAGACGTACTATATTGTCCATTATTGTATTTTATTGAATTATGTACCTCAGACATAATAGTTAATATATGATGTATGTGTTCTATACAAATTAAGTTCGTAATGAATTTTCTTTTACTTTATATAAAATTTTCAAGACAATCCAATGGAGGAGGAAATATGTTTAGTGGATAGTTGCACCACTAACACAATTTTAAGGGAAATGAAATATTTTCAAACTCTAAAAAAGAGTAAAGAAAATATTATGACTATCGCTGGACGCGATGCTATAATCATAGGCTCTGGTCAAGCCACAATCATTCTATGGGTACGAAAATAACAATAGAGGATGCACTCTTATATGCCGATTCAACTCGTACCCTACTAGATTTTAAAGATATCCGTAAAAATGGTCTCTACATTGAAACTTGTGTTGAGAGCAATGACGAAAGTCTCCTCATCACTAAAAATGACGGATATGAAAAACAAATACTAGAGAAAATCCCTTCTCTAAAAACTGGATTGTACTACACATACATTAGACCAATTAAACATGTTGCGTATAAAGTAAATTTTCAAAATCTTGACAAGTTCACAGTTGGCATGATCGCCTTGGTTATCCCGGCATAGGGAGGATGAGAAAAATTATTAAAAATTCTGTTGGTCACGATTTAAAAATTGTAAAATTTCCTAAATCCTCAGATTTTGTATGCACAACATGTGCTACGGGAAAATTAATCTTAAGACCCTCTCATCTTAAGGTACGAATGAACCACTTAATTTCCTTGAACATATTCAAGGAGATATATATGGTCTAATTCAGCAATTATCTGGACCATTAAGATATTTCATGGTTCTAATCGACGCATCTACAAGATGGTCGCATGTGTGTCTATTATCCACAAGGAACCATGCCTTCGCTAAAATAATCGCTCAAATTATCAAATTAAGAGCAAATTATCTTGAACACAGGATAAAAACCATTCGAATGGATAATGCCGCAGAATTCACTTCGCGAGCATTTAACGTTTATTGCCTAACATTAGGTATAAATTTAGAGCACTCTGTACCTTACATACATACTCAAAATGGTTTGGCTGAATCTCTTATAAAAGAGTCAAATTAATCGCTCGATTACTTTTACAGAATTTAAATCTACCAACATCTTGTTGGGGTCATCCGGTTTTACACACCGCAGAATTAATCCAAATTCATCCAACTGCATACCATACGGCTTCCCCGTTGCAGTTAGTACGTGGAAATCAACCAAGTATTTCCCATCTGCATCAATTCGGCTACGCTGTATACGTGCCATATCACCACCACAGCGTACACAAATGGGCCCTCACAGAAAATTAGGGATCTATGTAGGGTATAATTCTCATCGATAAATAAATACCTCGAGCCGCTAACAGGGGACTTATTTATAGCCTAGAACGCTGATTGCATCTTCGATGAAGATCATTTCCCGGCATTAGGGGGAGACAAAGACAAGTACCACAAAGAATGCCGAGAAATAGATTAGAATGTCGCAGGCATTCAATCCTTAGACCCAGGTACTAAAGAATCTAAATCTGAAGTTCAGAGAATCATAAATTTGCAACACATTGCAAATAACCTGCCAGATGCATTTACTGACCATAAAGATGTAACAAAATCACATATTCCAGTGGTTAATGCGCCAGAAAGAGTGGAGGTACCTAATAAAACAACTCAACTTCCCAATGAGAGCAATAGGGGGAGAATTTTGGTCACAAAGGATCCAGCTTCTCAAAAGCGTCCGCGGAAAGAAAGAAATCTAAATCCTCAAACAATAAATACAAATCAATCTCAAAATGAAAAACATTTGTCGGATGCTCAACATCCACAACCCAGCAAAAAATGTGCACATAAATTTAAGTGCTGGGACATCGGAACAATCTAACTCAAATGTTGAGGGAAATCACAATGAGTTAGAAGATGATAATGAAATTTTCATAAACTATATTGATTTAGGAGAGCTTTTTAATAGAAAGACTACAGTTGTCGACATTTACTTCTCCTCAAAAATTGCTAACAACCTCCAATTGGATCTAGAACCTAAGTCCATGGCAGAGTGCCTCAGGGCTCGGATTGGTCCAAATGGAATGAAGCAATCGAGGCAGAATTGCGCTCGCTCAAGAAAAGAGAGGTATTTACTTTAGTAATACCAACTCTTCAAAATGTCTTCCCTGTGGGAGTAAAATGGGTTTTAATATCTTTGGCAGTGCAAATAAAATTATCCATGCAGTTGATGGACGTAGTGACCGCATACTTATATGGGTCACTCGATTCGGACATTTACATGAAAGTTCTTGATGGACTTAAAATCCCGAATCCAAATGCAAATCGTAACATGTATTGTGTAAAATTACGAAAGTCACTCTATGGCTTAAAACAATTTGGAAGAATATGGTACAACCGATTACGTGAATTCCTTCTTCAGAAGGGTTACTCAAACAATGATGATTGCTCTTGTGTATTAAAAAAGAAATCCTCAAAGGGATTTTGCATCATCTCAATGTATGTCGATGATCTCAATATCATTGGAACTACACAAGACATACAAGAGGCAAGTAATCATCTAAAGACGGAATTTAAGATGAAAGATTTGGGTAAAACCAAATTTTTCTTAGGTTTACAACTTGAGCATTTTCCTTCAAGAATTCTGGTACATCAGTTTACATATATTTAGAAGATCTTGGAGAAATTCAATATGGATAAATCATATCCATCCAAGACTCCTATGGTCGTTTGATCTCTTGATAGAGATAAAGATCCATTAGACCTAGGGCCGATGACGAAGAGATATTAGGACCTGAAACTCCTTATCTCAGTGTTATCGGAGCACTAATGTATCTAGCAAACCGTACCAAGCCTGATATTTCATTTGCAGTTAATCTATTAGCTAGACATAGTGCATCCCCTACTAAAAGGCATATGGTAGGTGTTAGGAATATACTCAGGTATCTCCAGGGCACAATGGATCTTAGTTTATTCTATCAGAAAAATCAAGTATGACTATAGTGGGATACGCAGATGCTGGCTATTTATCTGATCCCCATAATGCCAGATCACAAACTGGATTTGTATTTCTACATGGTGGAACAGCCATCTCTTGGAAGTCATCAAAACAGACTTTAGTGGCTACTTCCACTAATCATTCCGAAATAATTGCATTATATGAAGCATCACGTGAATGTGTTTGGCTCCGAAGAATGATTAACCATATACAAGAGTCATGTGGAATTGGTTCTTTAGAATCACCAACTATTATCTACGAAGATAATTCTGCTTGTATTACACAAATGCAATCAGGTTATATAAATAGCAATATTACAAAGCACATTACTCCTAAATTATTTTATCCCCATGAATTACAGAAAAGTGGGGAAATAGAAATCTTGCAAACTAAGTCTTGTGAAAATCTTGCAGATTTATTCACAAAATCCCTACCAACATCTTTATTCCAGAAATATGTTCATGGGATTGGTATGAGGCGAATTCGAGATTTGCAAGGTTCAGGGGGAGTAAACTCCTAAAATTTAACCTGATAATAATCATCAGATCATATATATATAGTACTCTTTTTCCGTTTACGAAGTTTTCCAAAATGGTTTCTGATAAAAGATTTTTAATGAGGCAACATTAATACAAACCCTATATGTCATATCATTTTCTTCTTATTTTCCTAATAGGTTTTAAAGGAATTTTCTATAACATATTCTTTATTTCTCCTCATATTTTTTCCACAGAATTTTAGAGAAGTTTTGTAGATACTCTTTATATACAAAGATGAAATTGATCAAGAGAGAGTGTTGTGAACCGACATGTCCCAGAAGGACACGATGCTTGTGATCAACTTAAAACCGTCATTAGCAGTTGCTAATGATGTTTCAAAGAAACAACTGCCGCCCCTAGACTTGTATATATTTGTAATAGTATTAGAGAATCAATAACAAGAATCATTTACGGTGTCGAATCTCTGTCTCAAACACTGTCTCTATTTTCATATTACAACATTCTTAAGATGTGTAGTATGACTTTACTTCGATCGCAAATAGAGGTCATATGCGGTTCAACCAAGCACCTCTTCATTCTCAAAGGAAATAGCACAGTATAGCATTCTGCAAAACTCAGGATAGCAACCTACAAAGGGAAATCTGTTGACAGGAACCGCACAGAATAAAGATCCAGACTAATACTCAAGAGAGCAAATTCTACTCATAAGATTGGCATAGATTGAACATCCTAGTAACCACCCTTGAGATCGTTGACCACATCGTAGGGAATGGGAGTGACGGTCTCAAGCGTAGTACCCTCGACCATGAAGCCAGGCTTGGGGCCCAGGGGCTGCCTCTTGGTGCTGATGACCTCACCACGTGCCTTGGCGTCAGCCTTGAGCTGGTCATTCTTCACTTTCCTCAGGCGGAACTCCTCAGCACACCTGGACGGCTGCACGTGCTCGACACGGACATGGATCCTTTTCCTGATGATGCGGTTTCCAACCTGGTAGACATCAATTCAATAATATATACATTAGTCCTGAAGATAACTGCATATCATATACTCCTTGCACATGTTCAAAATGGTGAACAATAAAAATGTTAGAATCTATACTCCAATTGCTGCATTTTAACAATGTATAGTCGTTCCACCATGACCATAAGCATACATTTTGTAACGCCATGGCTAAATGAGATAATTAAGCTGTTTCTACTGGCATATAACTGAAGGTTCACTTGCAACACAGAAAAATTACCACTAACCACCAAATTTCCCTTAAAAAACTCACCAAGTTCAAATTCAACAGTACTAAGCATATAAGATTCCATATGAATCTGACCAAATTGCATCATTGAAAACGTAACATAAGATTTGAGTGTTTGACAGGCAATCAGTATGATATCCTGCTAAATAAACACCAGCTTAGTTACTTCGGACACAGAAGATAACAGTGACTCAACATTACTACACAGGCATAACAAATTGAGGAATCAAGGCACACTTGTGCTAAGGGGGGAAACTATCCCATTTGGGCTAAAATGCAAGTACTGAGATCCCTATCCATCAGATTGATTGCGCAAAAACCTATTTAGCTCTTCCAGGAAGAGCAAATTATTACTCTTTGAGGCCAGTGTGTCAAGCAAAGCAATATTGTGTAACACAACACCCATGATTTAAACAAGCTTAGCAAATGTATTTATCATTTCAACAAGATTGTGAATTACTACATGTTATATCAGTTGCTAAGCCCATATACAGACATACACAATCAACAAAATGGAAAAAAAAATGACTCATACTGCATAAATACGCTGAAACTCTGATAAAAACTCCCCACCCAAATCATAAGTGCCTAATACTTATACTGAATCTAGAATTCAACTGCAGAAATAAGAATATAACAATACTATCAGTTCTTAAAACCAGAATGTTAATAAATCTGCAGAGCAAATAAAACTCTACCATCTCTGCAGCTATTACAATCATACAAACACACTATAATCATTAATCGTCTAAGCTACACCTACTAATCAGACAGATCTATGCATCACGTAGATCCGTGCAAGAACAGGCAATAATTGCCCATTCCGGCTATCACAAAACAAAATCGCATCTCGAGAAGATGAATATCGTGCACAAAGGGATCCTATAAATGCGAATCATGTGAAATCATCACCACCTTAACATCACTCTAAGGTGAGACCTACTGATCCTACAGCAAGACCAAGACAGATACACAACGGTTGTACAAGCAGCCCGCAGCGAGGCAACCAAGAAGCCGGTGACGGAGAGGATTTATCCATACCTGCTTGTTGATCTCCACGCCGATTGCGCGCTTCGTGACGTTCCAGACGCGACCGGTGCGGCCGTGGTAGAACTTGTGCGGCATGCCCTTGTGCACGGCGCCGTTCACCTTGACGTCGACGAACTCGCCGACCTTGTAGGTGCGCAGGTAGGTGGTGAGCGGGATGTACCCCTTCTTACGGAACGGGCGCGCGAACAGGTCGCGCGTCCGCGACCGCAGCCCGTGGCCCGCCGGCATCCTGCCTCCTCCTGCTTTGCTTCGCGCGGCGGCGGCTGGAGTGGGGTGGGTGGTGTTGGGGGCGCTAGGGTTTGCGGGGGTTTGGGATGGTGCCCTTTTATAGGTGCGCGGAGGGGGCTTTAGGTGGTGTCGTGGTTGTGGTGGGTTGGGCCTGTTCTACGGGCTGCTGGCCCATGTTGGGTTTAGCGAAAGAATACCTCATTTCTGCTGTAATTCTAGTGTAATTTCCTAAAGAAAAAGAACTAGCGTCAGGCTCACTTTACATGACAAACTCTGAACCATTGCTCAAATGCTTAGGGCAAACAAAAGCAAGTGCGATCATGCAAAGGGAGGATTAACGATTTATCATGCTTTCAGATCGTGTGAATGAATGCAAAAAGGTGCAGATTGATCCGAAGCAGTCTTGAATCCATAGCGCTTACTGTAGATTTAATCGCCTGCCTTCAAGAAAACCGAGTTGTTCTCGCATGGTCAGGGGGTGGGGTGTGTTCTCTCCAACTGACATCGAGTCCTAGATTTGGATCTCTAGTGCCTCCCGACGTATAAGTTGTTGGAACTAATGGGCTTGGCCCATGTGCAGTTTCTGAAATTCCTAATAAATCTCAAAGGCCCATGAATAAATGGCAAGAGGTGGGGCAAGAGTTTAGTCCCATATTGCTAGTGGAGGAGGTGGGAGACCACTTTATATAGTGAGTTCTCCCCACCACACTTAGTGATTGGTATGAGGAGAGAAAGGAAGCATCACACACGCGCGCGCTCGCCGGGCCGGGCACGGGCCGGGGCGAAGGGCACGGGCGTGCGACATACGCGTGAATGGTCCGCCGAAATCCGGTCCGTGACCTTGCAGGAGCGCGGCTTCCTTTTGCCGTTTTAATTTTTGGTTTCTTGGCAGACAAGTTTGTTGTTTGCTTGACCAGGAAACCTAATCGGTTTAGATAAATCTTACGTGTTGGAAACCTAATTGGTTTAGATCGTGATCGCGACACGAGACCGCGTGGGCTCTCCTATATATATGACTTACCGGCCGCAGCCAAAGATAGATTAAAAACGAGTTAGGGTTTTGCCTCCTCTTGTTACTTGCGCCGCCACAGTAATCTACTCCATCCCGAACGCCGGCGTGCACCAGCGAGAGGGAGAGCAGGTCTCCGGAACCTCTCGTCCTTGTGATCCTGCACCGGGAGAGGACGAATTAGGTTTTTGGGAAGCGCTACGCGCGACTGCTCACGTCCGTCACCACGGGTCGTCTTCCATCCAAGTCAGGCGGTGCCGCATACCGTCGTCTCCGCCGCCGTCTGCTTTGACCCGTCTTCACCAACGTCGTCGTCAACAACATCGCTTCTGCAACAGTCACGACTACTTCATCTACAAACGATCAGTACGTGCGTCGTGATCTGATCCTGTTTTTAAGTATGCTTGCTGTTGCATGTGCGATGCTGCTGTTCTGTTCACCTAGTATGCTAGAGCTATGCATGCTAATATTTGTTTTAGTCATGAATTGTTTACTGGAATTAATCACGAAATTGTCTAATTTTCCATGACAAACTCTGAACCATTGCTCAAATGCTTAGGGCAAACAAAAGCAAGTGCGATCATGCAAAGGGAGGATTAACGATTTATCATGCTTTCAGATCGTGTGAATGAATGCAAAAAGGTGCAGATTGATCCGAAGCAGTCTTGAATCCATAGCGCTTACTGTAGATTTAATCGCCTGCCTTCAAGAAAACCGAGTTGTTCTCGCATGGTCAGGGGGTGGGGTGTGTTCTCTCCAACTGACATCGAGTCCTAGATTTGGATCTCTAGTGCCTCCCGACGCATAAGTTTGTTTCAGTGGTAGGCAACTGTGCAATGACTCTTTTAATCTTCTGCAATTATGAGTCTAGTTTTCGGTAAACACTCATGCTTACGATGATGTACATGCGTAAACATTCTGCGATTGTGAGTCTAGCTTTCGGTAAACCGGCGTCGTGATGTACATGTGTTCTCGCGCGGCCGTGGTTGTACGTACTGTGTATCGTCAATACAAAAAAGAAACATCTGCAATTGTGAGTCTAGCTTGCGATAAACACTCATGCTTGCGGTGATGAACATGTGTACTCACGCAGCTGTGGTTATACGTACTGTGTTTTTTCAATAAAAAAGAAACATCGCAGTCGCGGGCACATATTAGGAAGACACACGATGAGTCAAACTAGAGTCTGATATGGCGAACTGAGCTTCTTTGTGGTGGAATTTATCCATCTGGGTTCAAGTTCTAGACTTGGCACGGGTGCTCGTATTTTTCTGGATTTATTCTAGGATGTCCGGTGCTATTCTTTCAGTAGGAGACGACGTGCCTGTCGACTACGAGGTACCTGTGGTGACTTCGCCAATCTCAAAATCTACCGGCTCGGTCTCTCAGAGGTGCTCATAGGGGTAGGGTATGCGTACATGCGTTTATAGGGGTGAGTGTACGTACGTGTATGTGAGCGTCTGCGTCTGTACTGTGTTTCTAAAAAAAAAGAAACTAGAGTCTGATATGGACAGCAGGTATAACCATATCCGCTAATCATCTAAAGAATAGTTTAATACTTGTCAAATGTTTATATATATGATAACCACCGTTTGGTGAGTTGGTGGAGTCACGAGGCACGACTCTACCAGTGAGAGTTTAAATTAAAATGCTCACATTACATAAACACAGGTGCCTTTCAGTTGGAATTCAGTAAAATTTGTGAATTTACCCCTAATTTTCTTCAGTTCTAATGTGGATGTAGTTCACTTGCACGTGTATGCGAATATGTCAATGTGTGCATGTGATGTATGATGTGTATACGTGTATATGCATGAAAGAACAAATAACTCGAAAGAATGTGAACGGTTTTTCTTCCTCTTTCCGATCATCACCCGATATTAGACAAAAATCTGATACCCTCTCTTCTGTTTTAGAAGCTTGATCGGTGCCTTGAGACCTTCCCGTAAGATTGTCGGGAGACAAGCACGGAAGCACCGGATCAAGAAGCTAGCCATTGTGTCACCTTGATTTCTCACTCGCCTCACGCTCAACTCAGGCATCCATCTCTGATCTTTCGAACTGAGGTCCCACCCGGAACGCCGTAATTCCACAGCAAACATAGCAGATTTTTGGTGCGATGGATGTCCGTATGGGACGCAGCTTGTCTGCTCCATTTCTACGCTCCCATCGGTGCTCCCTCCTTACATGGCGCAGATCTGTTGGTTGCAGCATTAATTGTGGGCTCCTCCATTCTCAGCGAAAGAGGAACAGTGTTTATTCCCAGTTTCCCACCGGCAGTCGTTGAGAGAACACTTGCCTTGCAAGGTCAAGCACCGCGGCAATGGCCGGACTTGCTAGATCTCGATCAAGTAGTTGCATGTCCGCGAGAGTGGCGCTCGAGGCTGCGCACGCTGCTGGACTGCGGACTTGCGGTCAAGAAGGGCTCTGATGCAACTAACGCGAGAGACTCGCGATCCCGCAATAATTTGGTCGAGCGTGTTAACAGTAGCTGATCCTAACCAATTTGTAAACTAATCCGTCTATCTCTCCAACTGCTACCCTAAGCATGACGTCGAAGCCGCCAAGCGGGATGGCGGAGAAGTCGAGGGAGAAGGTATCCTGGCTGATGACAATGGAGGTGTTGCAGTAGATGCTGTCGCTAGTGATGCGGTCGCCGTTAGCGACGGGGACGGAGAGACCCGCACGCTTGTGTAGGATGAGGTTGACGCGCCTAGTTAGTTTGGACGCCAAAAAGTTGTGTATCGAGCTGGTGTTGAAGAGGGTGATGAGGGAGACGCCGCCTATGGTGACACGAAGCTTCATCGTGTGGGAGCCGCGAATGCTGGACAGGGCTAATAGCGAGATTTGAGGCTCATCTAGCCCTGAGTCGTTGTCTGGCTCATCGTCGTCGGAGTCCTTAGTAATCTGTAACAAAAATAATTTCTTACAACGGTGGCTGGGGATGAACGTAATGTCTCCAAGAAGTTTTCATCACGAATTTTCAAGAAAACTTCACACAACCCTTATTGTCAAATGAGCTTTTCGCCCTCAAGCAAAAGGAATGATAGCCTCTACGGAGCGTTTTCAATCGCTTCTCCAAGGTCCGTAGTCAAATCGCCAACGCACCAAACACGACAGTAATAGATGCTTTCATGCAAGGGTTGCTTCCTGGGGAAGCCAACCGGGCCCTCAAGATGCTTTCATGCAAGGGTTGCTTCCTGGGGAAGCCAACCGGGCCCTCAATCGAAACCCGCCAAGGACCACCGAGGAGCTATATCGCAAGATGGAAGAGTATGCACGAGGAGAAGACGGTGATAGCACTAAACTCGGGCCATCCTCACACGACGCTCCCGCAGGTGGAAAAAGTAGAGACCTCCCTAAGCACAACTCTAGAAACAAGAATTGCCCATACTCCCGAGAGTGAAAGGTCATTGCCATTGACAGATGATCCTACCAAACCAACTCTAGGACCGACAGAGGCACACGGCCTCAGAATCATGGGCCCAAAAGACCCGAAGGGAGGTGGTGCACCTTTCACAAAAGCAACGGTCACTGGACTAGCGAATACCACGCTCGAGAAGGGGGAAACACAAGACAAGCCGCACATTTCCCAAAGGCACCCGAAGCACCGGGGGCTCCTCCCCCAAGAGCAACTGCCCCAGCGCCAGTACTCACAAATGAACCAATGCCGGAGGCAAAGGAACTCCCTTTCTAGCAGCCAAACCATCTCGTTGGTGTCATCTTAGGAGGCTCGGCCTCTGGAAGAAGCTCCAAGATGCAACGCAAAGGATATGCAAGAGAAGTAAACATCGTAGGGAACCTCGCTCCAACCCCACCTCCAAGATGGGCAAGCATGCCGTTAAACTTTATGGAGGAGGATGCAAAGGGAATGCGCTTCCCCCATGATGACGCCCTCTTCGTGACCATCACAGTGGCCAACTTTAGGCGCACCAAGATCCTCATTGACGGTGGAAGCTCAGCTGATATCTTGTACCTTCGCACTCTCAAAAACTTGCTAGAACCACAAGAGGGCTACAAGGATGGGACCCTGCAACCATCGCTCTACCCCCTCACTGGTTTCATACCCGGAAAAGCCATACAACCGCTCGGTTAGATCGAACTCCTCATGACCTTCGAAACTATGGAAAATCATCGGGTGGAGATGGTGCGTTTCGATGTGGTAGACACGGAGTCATCCTTCAACACCATAATGGGAAGGGTCACACTCAACCGCTTCTGCGCGGTCGTACACCACAACTTCCTGTGCCTCAAAATTCTCGGCCCGCATGGGCCCATCACCGTGCGCGGAGAACAAACTCTGGATCGCAACGTGCTCCACCTCCACGTGTTGAAGCACGCGTCAAAGAACTAACCACCAAAAGCGTGAACCTCCTTTCGGATACTAAGGATCCGGTTTTGCCTCCGCCCGAGAAATTCACGCCAAAGCCACGCCCCAAAGGAGAGTTGAAAGAAGTCCACCTCTTCGGAAGTGAAGACACGTGAGTGGTGAATACAGGGGCAGATCTCCCAACGGAACTCCGGGCAAACCTTATTGCCCTCCTAAAAAAGAATTATGACCTCTTCACTTGGTCATCAGCTGACATGGGTGGCATCCCACGTGAGGTTATGCAACATCATCTCACCGTCAAGCTTGACCGTGCCGCCGTAAAGCAAAAACTCCAGAAATTATCTCTAGAAAGAAGCGACACCATTAAAGAAGAGGTCAAAAAACTCACCAAGGCTGGTCTCATTCGCGAGGTATGGCACCCCGAATGGCTAGCAAACCCGGTGTTGGTCAAAAAGGCCAATGGGAAGTGACGCATGTGTGTCGACTTCACTGACCTTAACAAGGCAAGCCCAAAAGATGACTATCTGCTCCCTCGCATCGACCAATTCAGGATGTGAGATGTTGAGTTTTCTGGACGCCTACTCCGGATATCATCAAGTCCACATGGCTAAAGAGGACGAAGAAAAAACAAGCTTCATCACGTTTGTCGGCGCTTTCTGCCACCGACACATGTCCTTTGGTTTAAGAAATGCCGGGGCAACCTTCCAGCGTCTCGTGAGCCTCATCCTCAAGAACCAGCCCGGGCGGAACGCTGAAGTATATGTGGATGACGCTGCCATCAAAAGCCGCCTCGAAATCACGCACCTTGAAGATCTTCAGGAAACCTTCTTGAACCTTCGGAAGTACGGGGTAAAACTTAACCCAGAAAAATGCGCTTTCGGGGTTCGCAGGCGAAAACTCTTGGGTTTCTTGGTGTCCTAGAGAGGCATCGAGGCCAACCCCGAGAAAATATGCGCCATCCTTAACATGGAGCCCCCGCGTTCCATTAAAGACATGCAGTGCCTCGCCGGGAGAATGGCAGCACTCGAAAGGTTCCTCTCTCGTTTGGCGGAAAAAGGACTCCACTTCTTCAAAGTCCTTCATAGCCTGAATGGCTTCGAATGGACCACTGAAGCGCAGGCCGCCTTTGACGAATTCAAGGCGCACTTATCCAGCTCTCCTCTGCTGACAAGCCCAAAATCTGGGGAGCCTTTGCTGCTATATCTCACTGCCACGCCAACGGCAGTAAGTGCGGCTTTGATAAAGGAAGAGGATTGGATATAGCGCCCTATCTATTATGTGAGTGAAGCCCTAGATGGAGCAAAAGAGAGATATACCCAGATCGAAAAGATCGCCTACGCTCTCCTCATGGCATCCCGAAAGCTCCATCACTACTTCATGGGCCACCTCATCACAATTCCATCCACTTTCCCCCTTAGCGAAGTATTCGGCAACAAAGAAGCCACTGGAAGGATTGCTAAGTGGGCCACCGAGCTGGCCCCTTTCTCCATCACGCTCACCGACCGAACAGCCATCAAATCACAAGTATTGGCTGACTTCGTGGCGGAATGGCAAGCTCCGAGCCTCCCCCTAGGCGAAGCACCCAAAGAGGCAGCAACATCGGACCCTCACTGGATCATGCACTTCGATGGCTCAAAACGCCTAAACGGAGCGGGGGCTGGAGTCATTTAATAAGCCCAGCAGGAAAGACATTGGAATATGCTGCCCACCTTGCCTTCAACGCCACCAATAACATGGCTGAATACGAGGCTCTCTTACTAGGACTGCACCTAGCAAAGGCTATGGGCATCCGTCGCCTACTCATCCAAGGAGATTCCCAGTTGATCGTAAATCAAATGGATAAAGCATACCAGTGCTTGGAGGATAGGATGAGAAAGTATATGGAAGAAGCCCAAAAAATGGAGCACTATTTCATCGGCTTGGAAGCACACCGGATACGAAGAGGAGATAACCACCAAGCTGACAGGCTAGCCAGGGCTACCGGTTCAAAAGAAGCACTTCCGCCCGGTGTCTTCCTCAAAGTCATCAACTCCCGAATTTTTTTTAAATATTTTTTTTTGTAAATTGCAAGTCTACAAGTCGATTTGAAAAAAATGTCAAAACTAGGGTTCAGTCGGCAAATGAACTGCCGAAAAGGTCAAATCGGCACTCCAACTGCCGAAAAGGACCAGTCGGCAGCCCAAACACCGACAACCAACAGGTCGACAGCCCAGCAACCGACGAAGCCAACGATTTTTGGCGCCAAGCGCAAGTCGGCGGGCGAACTGCCGACTTGGTCCTAGTCAGCGAGCCAGATGCCGATAAGGGCCTAGTCGGCAAACCAGCTGCCGATAAGGCCTAGTCGGCAAACCAGCTGCCGACCTGGCCCAGGCTTGCCCTATTTAGCCACCCCCCGCCTCTCTCTGCCTCCCACGCACCCCCCGCCTCTCTCTGCCTCCCATGCACCGACGAACATAACACGAGGATAGAGAGGAGAGTAGAGGAGTTTTGGAGGCGAGTTGGAAGAGGGATTTCGGCAGGGGGCTTAAGTGAGGTAAGTATTTGCGGGATTTTTTTTAGTTCGTTGGATTTACTAACCACGTCCGCACTGCAAAATGGTAGGAATGGCTTCATCTGGTTCGGACGACATGCCGACGAAGAAGTTTCCTGCCGATGTACCGAATGGAGTCGAGGTTCCCCTTTGCTGGTGCCAAGATCCGTGCAAGCTAATGGTGTCAAGACAGATGTCGTACACCTTCGGACGAAGGTTCTTCATGTGTGCTAACTACGATGAAGAGCCAGCGAAGCTTGCCGTGCGCACACAGCGGCGAAGGGTAAAACACACATTGTACCCAAATAGTTATTTGTTCCACCCGCTCGTAACACTGTAATACAATGCTAACACTCATTTGCTTGCAGTCTCCACCCACTATATGTGACTACATACAGTGGCTGGACAATACCCAATCGAAAGAGGACGAAGAACAACTGATGCGTGAGGTCTATTTTAGGCGCGATTACACTCTGCAACGCATGCACAGGCGGAGGAGGCAGAGAAGTGAAAACGTTGGCAGGAGGAGCAATGCAAGGAAAAGATGGAGGCGGAACGTCGAGCCGCGGAAGCACGTGAGGTTGAAAGGGCGAGGAAGCGCGAAATCGCGCGTCGGGCGAAGGAAGAAGGGGAGGAAGCTCACGCTCGTCGTATGAGGAAGGGAAAATATCCGAAAGGCACTGAGTAGGTTGTCCTATATTGTATTTTCCTAGTTGTTCTATTATTAGGTTGTTCGGTTCTGTGGCTGTATCACGGGAATGTTATCGTACCATCTACCGCACGTGTACTGATGACAATGTATCGTACTCGTAGTCCAGATTTCGATGAAAGTAGTAGAACTAAGATAGATAAAATTCAAAAAGATGCGGTCATAACTATTAGAAACAAATACTCCTACTAGTCTCCCTGGGCAGGTCCTCCTGGGCCTCCTTGTCCACGTCCTCGACGCGGCCCCCTCAGCGGCCTCTTGCGGAAGTCCGAGTACGTCAACTGTCCCGGTGGAACAATCGTACGACGGCCCCTGCCATACAAGGGCTCCTCAGGCTGAGGTGCAGTAGGTTACGTGTCCTGCGTGGGTGGCGGCGGCGAAGACGGGGAAGGATACCCCTGTCCCAACACAGAACCATCGGCGGGGTCGAACTGAGTGTTTGCGAAGTACTGAGATGGGCTGTCCGAACCTCCTCCTCCTTGTGAGAAGGGAACAAAACCTGTGGGAGACAATACGTCATGAGTGCGTGCAAACATGTTGAATCTATTCCGGAAGCAGGAAAATGTTACGTACCCGGGTTGGGGATCATGGATGGAAACTGTGCAGGCGTGCGCTGAGAGCTCGACGGCATGTCCCAGGGAAACAGCTGCCTGCCCTCGAGCTGCAGGCCGTGCCAGGACGACCCGCTGGCTTGTGAAGGACCTGGGGGAGGGGGGCCTGCCAGGACGACCCACCGGCCTGTGAAGGACCTGGGGGAGTAGTCTGCACCGTGGAGGGCCTTGGAGGGAGGTGTGCTCCACGTCCTCTCTGCGGGTCGTCCACATCTGACGCCCGTGTGCAGGAAAGAGCGCGGAGCAAACTACGGTAGAACTCCGCAGCACGAGACCACGCAGTAGAGTCCTCTCTTGTCCTCGCTCTTGTTAGCTCTGTCGTGATGTGGGCGTGAAGCTCATGTGCCACCTCAGTCTGCACGTACATGAGATGTTGTTAGAAACGAACAAAGTAATTTAACATATAGTTTCAAACACATCGTAGAACGTACCGTATTGGCCCTCAAACGTGCACTGTCTAGTGGGTGCAAGTCTGTGGTGCGTGCTGGCTGGATCTCACCACGCTCCATGCGTGGCAGAGGGTAAATGCGAGTCCGAGCAACATACCACTGGACGTACGCCTGATGGGCTTGAAGGTCGAAGGCCCTAGACTCATCCCAACAGTCCGCCGTAGCTATGTCCCAAGCCTGAATGTAAGGGTGTAGGAGCTGTGTCCACTCCTATGCCCTAACAGACCCCCCTCTACGAGATCAGCTGCAAAAATTACAAATTTTGAGAGCTTTAGATATGCAACTAATTTTGTTGATTCCGTAATAAGCAAACATATTGTACGTACCCATGCGTTGCACGATCTACAGAAACTGCGTGTGCCGGTGGTCCGTCCTGGTGTAGACCGAACTGTCACATCACACGATGCACAGCGTAGTCTTCAACGCAGATGTCAAAGACCAACTTCTTCCTTGTCATCCAGTATGCATCGTCCCTAGTGCACAGTGGTGAAAGGCCATGGGGAGCACGATATAACCTCGCCTCCTCAGTGTAAGGCTCCCACGTGACCTTCTCGGGAGGCAAGAAGTCGAACTGCTCCGTGAACGCGAGGTAGCAGTTTCTCAGCTGTGCGGACGCAAACTGTGGCTGTGGAACGAGAGTAGAAGTACGTTAGTTCGAACCATCAAAACTTGCAACTAGCAAAAGTACGTACGGTTATAGGCACAAACTTACCCGACGCCGTGTCCACAGCGAACCGAAAGTAGGTCCCCCGAGTGGGTTGTTGTGGTACAACTCAACTCTGTAAGGCTCGTCCGCGTTCTCGAATGGTCTCCTTATAGGGAAACGCTCGTACGACCAAACCTGCAAAGCAAATAACGTAATGTAATGTAACGTAATATTCATAACGTACTACCACGAATAACTAACCTGCAGCCGAAGGGGACAGCCCAACAACGACGGCTTCTTCGTAGTCCTCGTGCAGGCGTCACACAGCGCGCACATCGTGGCCGCAAGAACGGCCGATCCCCAACTCCGGGGTGGGACATCGCCGGGGTCCTGCGCGTCTGCTATCTGTCTCGCAATGTCGATGTGACGCACATCGACCGTGTCGCCGTGAGAGTTCGTGAACATCACGTAGCCAAAAAGCCACATGATGTACACCTCCAACGAACGAGTGACCTGGTGGTTCGTCAAGTGCTCACCAGGCCAACCAAGCTGCTAGCTGCACGAAATGCTAATTTGGTTACAACTTTAAGAAACAACAGCACGACCGAGATATGTTTTCGCACTTACCTTGAACCACCGGTACCACGCCCATTTTGGGCCGTGCTTCTGGTGCTCGTCGATAGGTTGCAGGGGATCGTCATGGGGACGAACACCTGCGAAGCGCTGCACGAGATCTACACGTCAGGTGGGTGAAGCCTCCGAAGGTCCAACCGCTGTCCCCGCGATCGGGAGACCCAGCAGGTAAGACACGTCCTGCAGCGTCGGGGCCATCTCTCCCCAAGGAAAGTCGAACGTATGGGTCTCCGGTCTCCATCGATCGACGAGGCACGTCAACAAAACGCTGTCGAAAGGAAAACGTCTAGACCTGACCTCCATGTCGTGAGGTTCCTCGTCCTCACCGAGGAGCTGGTAGTCCTCGTCTGTGCCCTCCACCATCCGTGACAGGGAGAGTAGACCCGCCCACTCTAACCTGTAAAATTAAACGCATATTAAGTATGAAAATGACTTGCTTACGCGGGTTCTCGCGTGGACATACCTATTGATCCACGCTGGGTGAATCGTCAACGCCACACGGGGGGTACGTGTCCTAAAAACCGGGCTAAACTCCCCGTCAGCAATCTTCTTCCCTCGGTGCTTACTTTCTACTCGCGCATCGAGCAACTCGAATTCCGTCATACCTGCAAGCCTGCAAGCCTATACATAATTGAATGGAACAAAACAGGCACATATTAGAAGTTCAGTACAATTATTACAAACATTTTCGAATACAGTACGAGATTACAACAAAGAAGTTCAATTACATAATAGACCGGAAGTAGCACGCGCATATTACAAGTCCACTACAGTTATTACAAACAGAGTACTACGTTTCGAACATAATTAGAAAAGTACAAATAATTATTCAGGACGTTGCATTACGAAGCCTTGTTCTCACTCCGCGAACGCATGTTGTCCAAGCCCTCGTCCAGTCCCAGTAGAAGGGATTGCCGATGTACTTGCCGTGGGATCACCTCCCGCTTGGTCCTTTAATTTGGGACAATGTTTCTTCCGATGTCCATAAGCAGCACAATGCAAGCACTGCCTTGTAGGGCCCCCAACCTCTGACTCATCCATGTCGTTGTGAATTCGACGAACTCTACGCCGCCCCTTGTTGTCACGAAGTAGGCTCCAGTGCGGTATGTATTCCCTTTGATCCTCCTGTACTGTGGTGAAGTTGTCCACAGCACGGAATCCAGTAATCTCACCGCTCCATGTTGCAAGGATAGACTCCTTTAAATAAAATGGTGACATGAAAGAGGAAGAGTCCATACCAATTAACCCACACGCGGCTAGCACATGCGAGCACGGCTTGTGTAGAAGAAAAGGCTTGTTGCATGTGCAGCTACAGGTTGGAATTTCTTCACACCCGAAAGTAACCTCAAACATCCGAACCTCATTTGCGGTTCCAAAATCTGTCTTATCCCGCAGTCGGACTTCGTACCTATGTTGCAGGTTGCCAATCCTTATGACGGTGTGCATCTTCCCCTTTGCTATCTTCTGCTCCATGTATTGCATGATAGTCGCACAGAATGGAGTTTTGGTGTACGTGTTCATGTGCAATGTAGCTGTCTGATACCTCTCTTGGAAGTACCGAATTGTCCCATGAAGTATGCTCTCGACTATAGCAACGCGTTGTCCGCGAAGTACCCAATTGTACACCTCCGCCAGATTGGTTGTCATGATACCGTACCTTGCACCGTGAGTGTCAAAGAGCAAGGACCATCTCTCCTTCGGCTCATTCTCGATCCACTCTGAGAAGGTCTTGATTCGTCCACCCTTCTTCCTCTTAACACCGGGTGGGTCAATACCAGGTAGAGCACATAGTTCTTTCGGCTCCTCGTCCGCTGGTACTGCAATTGCTGTGGCTTTCTTCCTCTGCTGACTTAACTCTGTTTGAGTGAATTCATCAAGCTTAGCCCACAGTTTATAGAACTTCTTTTGCTGATTTTGTTTGCATAGCCTCTTGAAGAGGTTCATAAGACGTTTGTTTCTGAACTGTCGGTAGAAATTTGCCCCCAAATGGCGAATGCACCAGCGGCTTTGCATATCAGCCTAGGGTTCAAGCTCATCCGGTCCGGGGTTTGTAAGAGTCTTCACGGCCTTCAATATACCGGGATGCCTGTCATGTAGTACGCACACGTTTGGTCGGTTTTTGACGACACCTCGCTTCAGTCTTCTGAAGAACCAGAGCCAGCTCGCGTAGTTTTCGCCTTCAACAAATGCGAAAGCCAGTGGAAGAATTTGATTGTCACTGTCCACTCCAATAGCGGTAAGGATTTGCCCCCTGTACTTGCCTATCAAGAATGTACCATCAACACAAAGCAAAGGCCGACAATGGTTAAATGCTTCAATGGAAGCTCCGAAGGAGAAAAAAGCCCGTTCATCTCTTTAAATCCTGGTGACTCGGACGACAAAGTATACTTGATGTCGACATACGTGCCTGGGTTCCTGCCTTGTAGTGTCCACAGCAGGTAAGGAAGGTTATGATATGAATCTCTGAAATTCCCAAATCGCATCTCCATTGCTTCCTGTTTAGCACGCCATGCCTTTCCTTAACTGATTGAAAACTGATACTTGTTCTTTATTGCTACTTGAATATGTTTCGCTTCCATGTCTTTCTTCTCCACTATCTCAGAGAACATCAATCTTGCAATTAGACTTGAAGTCATGTTACGATGCTCTGCAAGGACGTTGGATCGAACACAGTTATGAGGCACTACTCTGCTAACAATCCAACTGACTTCGTACTTCGGGACGTGAGCATGCACAGAGCAAGGACAACCACTACTGCTGCACTTTCTGGTGTATTGGTTCGGGGTAGAGACCTGAACATAAAATGTTCTTTGCGTGGACATACCCCATAGAGCAACTGCATCTTTTAATTCGAGCTTGCTGCGGTACATAGTTCCATGTTTTATCTCATTGCTTCTGAATTCCCACGATGACTCATGCCCATCTGTCACACGCATACCACCCAATAGTTCTTGGTCCCACCCGCTAGGAATTTGATGATCGGAAGTCTCCTCGTCCTCAGCACTATCTTCATCATCGGACTCCTTGTCGTCGTCTTGCGCAACGCTCGCTAGATCTTCCTGCTCCATAGCCTCCACCAACTCTTCAAATTCCTCAGCTTCGTCCGCCCGCCCAGTAGGACCAAGGTTTGGTCTCGTTCCTCCTGGAATCGCTGATTCAGAAAGATCTCCGGCTCCGTACTCTGTTACCCCTTGCGTTGATGCACTTATGTGATCGTCTTGATACGGTGTATGATGATACTCTGTTTGATCTTTCACAACAGCTTGCACCAAAGCAACAGGATCTTCCTTACGAGCGCTGCAGACCCTAAGCCAAGAAGTCCACTCCTTCGTTCTTTCGACAGTCATCAGATCCCAGCGCACAGAACGTAAGGACATTGTAAACACAGCTTGAATGCTGACGGTATACTTGTCCGTATCAAGACTAAAGCTACGGGTGAACCAGTCTTTAGCTTCTCTAATGTGCAACGACTCGGGATTTTGCAGAGGCAATGCAGTGTAACTGAATGCACTAAGATCAACTCCATTCGAGTTCGTCCTCACTTCTTCAGGACCATAGAAAATCTTGAATCTTACTATATCAGACATTCCTGTCATCCGTAACATAATTTCGTAAAATTTACCTATGTTCAAAATGTACGAGACACGTAATGTATAGCTACATATGTTGAACTGATCTATAATAATAAAACAAGGTTTACGACTATTTCTTCACTATGTAGTCTATTTCCTTTATTCTAAAATCGTACTCCACTTCTATTTCTTCCGTATTTATTTCTAGTTCTGTACAACTATTTCCTAATAACGTGAACTGTATGATCAAATCGTGATATATGCGACCACACATGAAATTCAATTTCTAAAACGTCGCAGCTATATTTTTCTAAAACACCTGAGGTAGATTAATATACCTACCTAACATATTAATACTTTTTCTACCCTAAATCTATCATGCTACTAAGCTACACAAGACAAAATTTTGTAATTAGTAAGCTAAATCGATATATTTTTTAAAATTAGATTTTACCTGACCGACGAACAAATCCGCAGCTTCTTCCTTCTTCTCTTTTTTTCTCCTCCTCTTCTCTTCTTCTTCCTCCTTTTCTTCTCCTCCTTCTCTTCTTCCTCCTCTTCTTCTCTTCTCTTCCTCTTCTCTTCTTCCTCCTTCTTTTCTTCTCCTCCTTCTTCTCTCCCTCTCCTCTCTCTCCCACGCCATGCCGCCGCCCCACGGCCTCGCCGCCGGCCGTCGCCTCACGGCCTCGCTGCCGGCCACGTTAGGCTCGCCGTCGGCCTCCCCGCTCGACTCCCCGCGCCACCGCCAGCCGCCCTCGCCGCCGAGCCGCACCGCTGTCGCCGATCGCCTCCAACCCGCACCCCCGCTGCCGGTCGCCTCCAACTCGCGCGCATGTGCGTGACTGCGTGGGCGCGTGTGGTTCGGGCGACCGCGTGCGGGGCCGTAAATGGTCCAAGTCGGCGAACGGCTTGCCGACTTGGACCTAATCGGCAGTTCATTTGCCGACTTGACCTAAATGGCAAACCGCATGCCGACTAGACCTAAATCGGCAAACACCGTGCCGAGTTCTGAGCAAATTCCATTTTCGGCGTACGGCATGCCGACCTGTCGCATAATCGGCAGTTGGAGTGCCAATTTGAGCTTTTCGGCAGTTCATTTGCCGACTGAACCCTAGTTTTGACATTTTTTCAAATCGACTTGTAGACTTGCGATTTACGAAAAAAAATAATATTTAAAAAAAATTTCATCAACTCCCCATCAATTAAAGAAGGTGACATAGCCATTGAAACTCCACCACAAACCCTTGTGATCTCCAACAAAACATCATCTAGGATGGCTCCTATCATCCAAGCCATCAAAGGAGAAGTTACTGACGAAGACACTCCGCAAACCAAAACCCTGCTAGCAAAAGCAAAGATGTACCTTCTCCTTGATGATGCCCTTTACAAGAAAGGGGTGGCGGCTCTATTAAAATGTATTTCAAAAGAAGATGGCGCCAACCTTTTGCTCGAGATCCACGCCGAGCTACGCGAAAACCACTTGGCGCCTAGATCCACCGTGGCAAAAGCTCTGAGATAAGGCTTCTACTGGCCAACCATGGTCCAGGATGCCATTAACATACTCCAGAAATGTGAGGCATGCCAAAAAAAAGGGGAAACCCATTCACACGCCAGTCTTGATGCGTAAAAATATACCGATCACATGGCCGTTTGCCTGATGGGGAATGGACCTTTTGGGACCATTCCCACCGGCCAAAGGGGGCTACCGGCATTTGGTGGTCGCAATCGATTACTTCACCAAATGGGTTGAAGCCGAGCCACTTGTAAGGATCTCAGGAGTCGACTAGAGGGGGGTGAATAGGTCGGCTCTATAAAATTAAAACCTAATGGGCTTTACTTAAAATAAATGGGCCAATCCTAAGCAACTGACTCAGGCAACTGACTCTCAGATAGATAACTCAGATAAATGCAATCAGTGCAGAGCAGAGACAACTATGTGCCAACTGAGTCTCAGGTGAGTGACTCAGCTGGGTGCAACAGATAGACAAAATAGTAAAGGAGACAACTTGCTCTAGGTGTCAACTGAGTCTCAGGTGAGAAACTCAGTTGTGTGCAGCAGGGAGAGAACAATGAATATCAGCACAAGTGAACACAAACCAAACAAATAAGTGAGAAGACACAAGGGTTTGTTTTACCGAAGTTCCCACTTTAGCAAAGTGGTACGTCTCCGTTGAGGAAGCTGCTTTCACAGCCGGCACTGAACCGTGCTCTTTCCTCGTTCACTTATCTTATGTGGAATCCTTTTGATCTCACCGCAGCGAGACAGGCAGACCCAAATCGCCTTCACAAACGCTTGGAGGCAGCCACACAAGACTTGGCTTGCTCACCAACGGCTCCAACTTCCCAGTCTTGGAGCAGACGAATTCCAAGAGCTCTCTCAGACTCTTGGAGGAACCAGTACCATGAAGTCTCTCAGTTCTGAAGCACTCAGGATGCAAAGCAATTCTCTCTCACTGTGGATGCACGTAGGCAACACTCTCTCGGAGACTAAGAGCTCTTTCTTCCGACAGCAGGATGCTTTCTATGGTAGAGGTAAAGGTTGAGGTCGAAACCTCCCCAGGTTCCCTATTTATAGGGTCCCTGGCAGCTAGCCGTTACCCTCATGCCACGTCAGACAAAGTGCCACCAGACACACCTATCTGAGACTCAGCTAACATACACTAGGTAACCTACTAGCCACGGCTGAGCTACCCACCTGAGTCTCAGATGCCAAACTCAAGTGGAGTCGGTTGCCTCAGGCAGCACCTGAGCACAACACTGGCCGGCTCACTACAAGCCTAAAACTGATTCAGGAAGACAATGGACTCACCACTGCCACTGACCAGCTCGCTCAGAATCTTGGCACTGGTTCCAAGCTAACAATCTGAAGACGACAGCCCTTGAAGACGCACAGTGAACCCCTTGACGTAGATCCACCAGCTTCCTAGCTCCTCCAGGTCTTATCCAGCTTGCAGTCACGATCCTTGAACTCCATCAAGCCACCATCATCTCGCTTGCCCTCGAGCACAGCCTCGGCTTCCTCGCAACTGAGCCTCAGGAGACTAGCTCAGCTAGCCCTTCTGACCTTCACGGTTCCTTGCTCTTTTTAGGCCTCATCATCACTCAGATGTTGTCTTGATCGATCACCTGTTCATCTAATCTCCTGTTCACACTCATTGTAAACGTTAGATACAGGTGAGGGTTGCCATTAACCATCAAAACCAAACCTAGGGGCTAGATAATCATCCTCCCACACTCCTTGGGACTGGATGCACTTTTAATCTCCCCCTTTTTGGTGGTTAGTGGCAACCCCTTTAAACATAGCATTAGATGTATAAAAGGGTATGACATTCAACCAAGTTTAGTATATACTTCCCCTAAAGCTGTGCATATAAGAGATTTGTGTATGTATACAAATGCACAGTTATGTTTAAACATGGAGAGTAGATGCTAAACAGGATTGCCATGAACATAACTGAAAGATTAAGCACAGCGGAGAATAGCAGTTATGTTGAATAAGTACTCAGCAACAGATGTACAAGGAATAGCATGCTTGAGTACTGATCTAAATTCTCTTAAAATAGATATTATCAGAGCAGATCAAATATTATCAGAGCAGATATCATTAGAAAAGATATTATCAGAGCAAATAGATATCAGCAATATGTATCAGAACATATGAATAAGCAATATGTATCATAGCATCCAAAATGTATCAATCAGAGCATCATATGAAAAGGATCCAAAAATGTATCAATCAGAGCATCATATGAAAACAGAGAATGTCTTGACATACATGCACACACAAGCACCTTAGCCCTTTTTACTCATACATATGCTCTCTAATCTCTCCCCCTGAACCTAATCTCTCCCCCTTTGCCACTAAACACTAAAAAGAGATAGGAAGGAGATCTTCAGGGAGCTGGCTTCTGTTGCAGAAGGGATAAAATCTGATCAAACTTGCTGCTGACTGAAGCCTTGAGATCTGCCATATCAGCCTTGAATTCATTCTTCAGCTCGGCCATTTCTTGCTGTAGCTCATCTTGCCTTCTTTTGATAGCAGAAATCTGGACTGGCACAACCTTCTTGATAAAAGCATCAACTACAGCAGGGTTGTCCAGACGTTGAATCATGGGCACACTATCTGAGGAGAGGCCAACTGAGACTGAAGCCTGAAGCTCAGCAGGAGGAGATGGTTCCCTAGCTGAGTCTCGGGTAGGAGACACCTGAGGCTCAGGTAGGTCTGCTTGGGGTATCACTGCTGGCTGAAGAACTCTGACTGAGGCTCTGGGAGCCGGCTCAGGTGGCACCGAGGCACTTGGCTGAGATACATCGAGGATGCTGTAGAAGGGTTTTTCATCTTCATTATCATCCTTTTGAGGTCTGAACTTGCTGAGATAACACTTCTTGTCAAAGGAAAAGGATGAAGGTGCTAAAGATGTTCTCTGAAGGATCATATGCATTAAGTATGAGCCATATCTCATCTTGTCTGTTCTGTTCTTCTGGCATTCATTGATCTCAGAGAAGATATATCGGGCAACATCAAACTTTTCCTTCATTGCAATCAGCTCAAGAATTCTCCAGACTGGGTTATAGATAGCATAAGTTCCTCCACCCTTTGCACAGATAGACACATTTAAAATCTTCACAATGTGTTTTGGTGTCTTCATGAGTCCCTTAAAGTTCTGAATATACTTGGGGACTACACCTTTGACTGAGGGAAGCACAAAGTCAGTGGGAAAGAATTTCTGTCTTGTTTCATTTGGCACCCAATCTGGTTGCAAGCTTTTGTCTTCTTCTGACCCTTTGGAGATGCTTATCTTTGGTAGCTTGGGCCCTGATGGCAAGTTGAATAGTTCAGCAAATTCTGGAACTGTGATGCACAGCAACTGACCTCTGGTCATCCATAGCATAAAATCTTTGTGATCTTCTCAATGAATACTGTTGCATAGAATTCCTTGATCACTTCAGAATCATATTCTTGGTTTATGCTGTAGATTTGATCTAATTGAACAGCAGCAAAGATATCTTTTAAATCGCCCAAACTATTCTTGGCCAGATTGGCCCAATCTATGGGCATGCTGTCAACAAAACCTTTCTTGGGTATCAGGAGGTGATAGCTGGACTGCTGCTGATCATTCCAAAATCTTTGATCATTACGCTTCCTCTTCTTGATATTGCCTTCGCTGTCAAAATATGGATTTGTTGTTCTCATGGCAGTGTAGTTTGAGGTGCTTCTTGTGTCCAAATTTATGATGGCCAGACTAGCATCTGCCTTTGAAAGCTTCTTGTGTGTTGCTGCAGACAGAAATTTCATCTCTTGAGAGTTTGTCCTGGCAGCTTTAGCAAAGATAGCAGCATATTTGACTTCCAGAGATTCATCTGAGTCTCCCTCCTGAGGTTCAGCTGAGCTGGCTTCTGAGTCAGAGGAAGATGTGGCAGTTCCAGCTTCTTTTTCAGAATCTTCTTCTTCAACATCTTCTTCCATACCCTCATATTCTTCATCTGAATCATCTGGCTTTTGTTTCTTCCTGCGAGGAGAGGGAGGATGAGGATCACTTGGGCTCGAGTAAGAGTCATCTGATCCATCTGACTGAGACTCAGCTGATTCAGCCTGAGACTTAGTTGGCTCTTTTGGTGCAGACTCTGGTGCTGAAGATGTCACTGCTCTCTCTTGATCAGTGAGCTCTTGGTCTCCTTGAGCAGGTACTAAATCAGATAGGGACTGGAATACTGATCCCATGCTTACTGATACTCCAGCTGAGGGATCTGCTTGAGACACAGGTGGATTAGCTTCGAAGGATGTTTTGAGCTGGGTCATAGAATTATCTAGATTCTTTTCTAGCTGCTTTCCACTGGAATCTAGCTCTGCAAGAATATCTTCTATAGATTCAAGAGCAGCTTTCTGTTGGATTTCTACTTCTGTGGGAACAATCTCTAGCCCAGCTGAGGATACTGCCTGAGACTCAGCTGGCACACTCGGCTGAAGAGCAGGAGCACTTTCTTGTTGTAGAGGGACTGCTGAGATAGGGGCAGTTGAACAATCTATCATGTTAATCCTTGAATTGACTGCAGCTATCTCATCCTGCAAGACCTTCTTGTGAGCTTCATCTGAGCAGGAATTCAATTCTATTGTGAAGGCATCTATCCTTCTTTGCAGCTTGTTATCATGATATTTGCGCCATAACTGTTTATACTGCAGAATCAGAGTTGTTTTCTCATCTCCTACAACTTTCTCTTCTCTTCTCAGCAGCTCATGAAGCTCTTCATTGATTGCCTTGTCTTTCTTCCATATATCCTTTTGAACTGAGACATCTTTAGGCACATCAGGAGAATCAAAGATTAATTTCTTGAGATCTTGAATCTTTGAATTTAAAGCATCTCTTTCGGCTCCTGAAGCAGCCGGCAACATCCCAATTAGATCATGCAGTTCTTTGGTTAGAGCACTGTGAGATTTTCTCTTCTCGGCTTCAGCTTTCCATACATCCTCTTCTTCCTGTTTCTTACTCTTAGACTTGCTGGATTCAATGACAGCTTCTGATCGAGGCTTCTTAGGAATATTGCTCAAAGATAGATCAGCTGGACCACCAGTAGCTTTGGTTCTCTTGAGGGTGTCCACAACTGGTGCCCTCTTAGCTTTGATGGCTGCATCTTTGGTAGTAGCTTTCTTAGCTTTCTCCTCTGCCTTCTTCTTCTTAGCTTCAGCTATTCTGGCTTTCTTTTCATCTGCAAGCTTCTTTCTCTCCTGTTTTTGCTTTTCCTTTTTTTCAGCTTTTACAGCTTCAACCTCTTTCATCCTGGAGAAGGAATCTTTTACTGCCACATCAATTTGGCGTTTTTCCTCTTCCAAGGCTTTCTTCTTTGCTTCCTTTTGGCCAATTCTGCTGGAGACAAGGGGATTATAGTAGCTCTCTTGGCTTTCTCCTCAGTATCAAGTTTCTTAGCAAGTCTCCTTGCTTTCTCTGCCTCCCATTCTTCTTGGTTTTCTTTTCCAAGATCTGAGTTCTGATGGCAAGGGGAAGATCATCTGTGATATCCTCAGGCTGATTGCCAGATCCAGACATCTGCATAGGTAAGATAGGATAAAGAGTAGGTAAGGGGTAATCCTATTGCAGAAAGAAACTGACTGACCAACCTAACTGATACTCAGGAGAGTAAATCAGGTGACACTGGGAAGGTTTTACAATTTATCTCACGCTACCTGACTTAGCTACCTGAGACACAGGTGAGATAAAGTGCGAAACTCAGGTGTAGAGACAGAGCAACCTAGGTTTATCGAATCTTGCTGAAATCTTGAAATTCAGAACAATGTGCTGCAAAAATTCATTCTGGAGGCTAAAGGAACAACATCTCTATCTAATTCCGCAGCTAAGAGCTACTCGAGAACGTGGAATTCGCATAGAGGCGGAAACCACCCTAGTTCCGTGAAGAACAGCTCGAGGAGACTTACGATGAGGAATTTGGATGGAGATGCAGGCGCTTGATCAACAGGACAGCTTGAGGGAGCTTCGACGAGCAAAAAGAATGGCGGAGAAGCACGCGATCGTCGAGAATCAATCGGCGGAGAAGTGCGCTAGGGCTTAAAAGACTCTGAAGCGGGTTCAGCGCGGACCGTTGCAGAGTGGGGTATTTATAACCCGAGTGGCCCTATGGCACCTGAGAGACAGTTGGCTACTACCTGAGACTCAGGTAGGATTGAAAAACTGAGCAGAGCTCTAAACTTAGACTATTTCCTCCGGATTTTTGAAAGTGTTCAACTGAGACTCATGTGAAAGACTCAGTTGACAAGTTTTTCTATAGGATTACCAGAGAGAATTCAGAGATAAGAAATGAAAGCAGATTAGAGATTTCTTTTCAAGCACAGCTTGCCAAACAATCAACAATACAAAGCTAAAGCTGTGTTGAATTGAAATAGGTAATAAAATCTAACTTATTTAGCTCAATGGAAAATCCATGAGCTCAATAAGGTGCAAAAATCAGCATGTTATCTACTAAGACCTATCCCACCTGAGGTACACCAGAGACTCAGGTGGATGACTCATGTAGGATGCAGAGAATGTAAAATTCAGAAATACACACATGTGTACACGTGAATCATCATTTCCTCACTACACATTCGAGATATCCATGATATTTAGCTCATGCCTGAGGGTGCAGAACCTATTTTCATCTAGAGGCTTGGTGAAAATATCGGCTAGTTGAGCTTCTGTCCTCACATGCCACAGTTGGATATCCTTCTTCTCTACATGGTCTCTGAGAAAGTGGTGTCTCACTTCTATGTGTTTGGATCTTTGGTGTTGGACTGGGTTGTTGGCTAACTTGATTGCACTTTCATTATCACAGAGGAGGGGTACTTGAGACATGGATATGTTGAAATCCTTCAAGGTCTGCCTCATCCATAATAATTGAGCACAACAACTACTAGCTGCTATGTATTCAGCTTCTGCTGTGGATAGGGCTACTGAGTTTTGTTTTTTGGAACTCCAGGACACAAGGGAGCGTCCTAGAAATTGGCAAGTACCTGAGGTGTTTTTTCTGTCAACCTTACATCCTGCGTAATCGCTATCCGAATAGCCAATTAGCTCAAAGGGTGCACCTTTAGGGTACCATAAACCAAACCCAGAGGTATGAATTAAATATCTCAGTATTCTATGAACAGCAGTGCGATGAATATCTTTAGGATCAGCTTGAAAGCGTGCACACATGCAAACACTCAACATAATATCAGGTCTAGATGCACATAGATATAACAGAACCAATCATAGACCTATACTCTTTCTTGATCTGAGGGTTGCCATTAACCATCAAAACCAAACCTAGGGACTAGATAATTATCCTCCCACACTCCTTGGGACTGGATGCACTTTCACCACTCACATCCATCACCTCCAGAACAGTGCAAAAATTCTTCTGGAAAAACATTATCTGCCATTTCGGAGTTCCGCGAGAGTTAACCATGGACAACGGAACTCAGTTTGATGCTTCTTCATTCAGATAATTCTGTGACTCTATGGGAACTACTTTGCATTTTGCTTTCGTAGCATATCCCAAGAGCAACGGAGCTGTAGAATGAGCTAACAGACTCATCCTCCAAGGCCTTCGCCGCCGCGTCAAGGACTATGGGCTGAAGAACTTGGAAGCATACTCTGGGGGGATCTGCACCACCGTTAGTCGCTCCACCAAGCGAACACCTTTCTCCCTAGTGTATGGATCTGAAGCTGTTCTTCCCACCGAGATCGAGCACTGCTCTCTCGCATCGAGATGCTTCGTGAAGCCACACCTCTCAGCCTCACGAGAAAAGAAGAACATTGCCAAGCTGAAATAGACCTCATCGAAGAGGTGCGCGACCAAGCCCTCCTTAAGCATGCCGCTTACGAGCAGAGCGCCGCATGTTTCTATAACACCAGGGTGAAAAAACGAGCATTCTCACAAGGAGACCTAGTGCTCAAGAAAGTCCTCAACCCTCAATCGCAAGGAAAACTCCACGCCAAATGGGATGGTCCATATCGCATCTTTGCTGTCTTGGGATCGGGAGCCTATCGCCTCTCCACCATGAAATTTTACACTTGAAACTCTCTATAAAAGCGCCTTTCATGGCCAAAACGCCTCCCAAGGCATGTATCCTCCATCTTCAGGAAAAATGAAAATTGAGCGAATTGCGAGCTCCCATGAACTAGTTCTTCTTGCCTTCGCGCCTGAGATGCAAGTAAAATCGCGCGCCATTAGGTCCCGCCTTTCGCTTTCCTCCACGCAGGAGATGTAGTTAAACCTCATGAGCTGTTCCACCTCCTTCGTGTCCGAGAAAAGAAGGGCTAACCACGTGATGTAACGGTGGCCCAATCTTTCGATGAGACGAATGTAACTATCGATTTGGTGGAGTTTGACTTTGACGATCCGACTATACCGTACGTGACGATACGCCTTAGCAATCGCTAAACCAACCTCCGATGGTTATTGACCTTGCCGTAGGCGCGATCAACCTGAACACAAAGTTCGAGTTCCTGCAAGCAACCGAAGAACTAGCAAGAACTAAGATTGCAATCTGAAATTGCGAGTATAAAATTGGCACAAGAGCTAAAAGAACAAAGTGTGGGATTCCACTAGAGATCTGAACAAGGCGGTAGTCCTACACGACTTGTAGATGCAACATTGTAGCAGTAGCTAAACAATTCAATGAAACCCGATTGATCCTAGGGGTGGCGGCTACTATTTAAAGAGAGAAGAAAAGGGGGAAGGGGTACTGTTCACGCGTGTGAACAGTGCACGTGAACAGTACCCAACCCTAATGGGGGTGACATGGGGGCCCCTTATGGCTTACAAGGCCCTTGGGCCCAAGAAGAGGTGACGCAGCACCATCTACTAAGTATAAGTCGTCCCTCACGGTAACTCCATCCTTGTAGCGCTGCCATCCTTCTCCTCACTTGAACCCATGTTCCTGAGTAATATAACATCATCTCCTTTAGGCAGCATCATGGAGTTCATATAAAATGACGGAGCTCCAAGAAACGAATTTACCTGACAATTAAGTTGGCGTGCTCGAGCTCGTGTTACAGGACCCTTTACTAAGGTTGTATCGATGTTAGGGATGTCCTCATCACCACGGGCCGCTAGGGCCCGTCGTTTACCTTCCTCCGCGTCGTGAGCCCTCGCATCACGATTTCTCTCTTTTCAAAAGAAGCCCCTCCATCACAATGTCGTAGGAGAAACCCCAGAGGCCTCCTCGCTCGAATAACACAAATGATGCACATGATGAAAACACTCGCAAAGGCCTAAAGTAGAGCCCCCGCGGCCCTCTGCAGCGGCCGACACACCTCTGACCAAGGGTGCTCGGTGACGACCCATGAGAATTTTTCTCCATTGGGTACAAGGGTTCCATTGGATTAGTCATCCATGACCCTAGGCACTAAGCCGAGTCGCACTCGCGGCAAAAAAGCCCTAAGCTCCGGCTTAGGTGGCCAACATGCCTTTGACCTAGGATGCTCGGTGACTACCCAAGAAAGATGCATCTTCCTAGGTACGAAGGCTCCATGACTCGTCATCATGGCCCTAGGCTCAGGCCTAGTCACGGCAAGCGGCGTGTGAGGCTCCAGCCAAGTCATGAATATAAGATTAACCATGTACCGCCTTGCAACGAATAACAAAATGTGCTAAAACATCTCATAAAATATCCCCGCAGGGTATCATAAAAGCTAACGTTAATAACATGTTGATGTTGCGTGACTACATGATAAGATGGCTCCTAGCACCAAAAAACTGCTCCAGCCAGGCCAATGTCAAGCTACGTCAGGATGTTATGTCAAAGATCTACATCGAAGCTACTAAAGCATAATTAGCACAGCAAAAACGACTCGAAGGTCGAGATCATGCAGAACTAGCAAATGAATCACAGCAGCTCCTCATCCCCCGCGCACCAAAGAGGGTTGTTACAGGTCACAAAGATTTGAGTCCTCGCTCGCAAGGCATCTCCTCCATCTCGAAGGTACCCGTTCACCGCCAAACTCAAAGTACCCTCCAGACCCTCCAGGTCGGCACTGCCTGCAAGAACAGCCGACAAGCCAGCTACCACGGCACGACCAGCTAGGATGCGGTAGTACCTCGTAGCCGCACCCTCGACCTGTCGCACCTAAGAAGAGAAAGCCTCGCAAGCGTGGGGCACTGTCACGCACAAAGGAGGGGGTGCTGCCTCCATGTACCTCAACTTCAGCAAGATGCCATGGGCCTCAGAAGCACAAGCTGAGACAAGAGCAACCACCTCAGGGTCAGTAGCCGATAGAAGAGAGGAAGCACCTGTCATGCTGAGGTCTAGAACCATAGCAGCCTCGGCAGCAAGCACAACCGGAACAGTACTCGTCCTCCCTTCCGTATCCTCTTTCACCCTTGTCAAATCCCCCTCGGCCATAGCAAGCTGGAAGCAAACAGTCACCAAGTCCTCCTCTAAAGAAAAGGTCCTCTCAACCTGGCGCCGCAACTCCTCCTTAGCTCAAACAGCCTGCTCCCCTGCGGCCTTGATCTCCTCCTCAACATGCTCAGTGTCACACCCTGATTTTCCGAAACATGAAAATTAGGGCTAACAAAAACTTTTTACGCTAATAATAATATTCTCTTAATTAAACCTAATTAAAAACCTTGTCGTCTCTCTCGTAATCTTATCATCGTCTGGTATAACCGATGACATTTTCCTCCACACGGCAAATGGACAACTCCTCGTCCTATTGTTTCTTGATCTCCATTTTGTTGGAACCCCCAACTCTTCGAGACTACGTCTGGCAAGTGTGCAAACCCTTGTCCCTGACTCTCCCGAATTCCGTTTAGTTGAAACCCTAGTTCTCCAGAACTACGACCGACAAAAGCATGCGAACTTTTTTTTTATATTTTGCCTCCATGCATGGCTACCCGCCCTTGCATTCTGCCACGAACACCTCTTCGACACCCTCTACCTTATGTCTTGTCAGTATGTCCGTATCGGCATCCGAAGCGAGGTGCCCACCTGGTACTTTTGCATATATATGACACGAACCTTTCTCTTAGGCCATATCCTCCTACCACCATCCTTCTCATGCCCTACTAGGGAGGTATGCAGGTATATACCGTCTCCTTACATACGCGTATATGCAAATCCTGGTTCTTTATTTCTGAATAACGGAACACCATCCTCACTTGATCATATGGTCTTAGTTCTTGTAATCTTGATCCTCGAATCTGTACTCACTTAGCCTCCATCGTCAACTTATGCACTAAGAAAAACCACACAAAGAGAAACGTCCCTAAGACCTCATGTCTTGCAACAGCTCCGATGTCGTCCACCCGTGCTATAGTGTATATCTGCACCAACACCTCTCGGATCCTATTCTCACCACAATCTTGGGCCTGTCCATGCCATAGACCTCCAAGCTACTCGTAGTTGCCCTCCTGTCACTGATCAAATGCTTGAGACCTTAAATCCTTGCTTCGCTCCACATTTAAAACGAAACCCACATTTCGGATTCCATGCACTTCTTATTCTCAGACAACTCCAAATAAATCGTTAAGGTGTATCGTGAATGTTCTCAAATAATGGTATGTCAAATTGCAAAATCCTCAAATCAAGTTAGATTTGAAACCGATGCATATTCCAACCAAATTAAGTGTTCAAAAGCTTTTCGATGTGTTGATCTTGGTATACTTAGCTTGTGCTTGCAATAAAGTCTTATACCCCCCGGCAGTGATTCTTCCCTAAAGATTTAGGCCGACTATTAGATTAATTTAATTCTACAAGCTAATAAGTTTTAGACTTTTTGAGTATAGTTTCTTCCCCGTGCAGTCTTTTCTGCCCTGTTTCTATCTGTTGAATGCTCGGTTCTGTTTGCTACAACCACCGCAATGTACTAGCCACATCACTCCTCTAGTACCGATCGGTGCCTAACTCTTGCTATTGCAACAGCAGCTAACCGAGCTCTCCATTTACTCCATCTCTACCTGAGCTACTTTATTCTTCAACTCCCCAAGCTGCAACCGAGCACACCTCCTTTTTCCTCACCATCAGACCAAGCTGCAGCAATAGCCAAGCTTGTCTCCTTCCTGGTTTCTCCTCTAACCTTGAGCAGCTCCTCTCTATTCTTCCTCCGCACAGCCAAGCGCTTCCTTCGTCCCACCAGCACTCCCAAGCTCTCTCTCTCTTCTCCATTACTTCTCTGCCCGAGCTACTGTTCTTCTTCCTCACCAAATCTATCCTCCTTAATAGCCGAGCTGCTTACTTCCCTCCTGGAGTTTCTCCTCCAAGTAGCTAAGCCATTGCAGCCAATTCCCTGCTCTCTCACAAGCCACATGCGCAGCTTCTTCTGCCCCAAGCTCCATACTCCCTCCTATTGCTAAGATCTTCTCTTGCCATCTACCCCAGGCAACCTGGCGCCCATCTTCCCTGGTTTGCAACCGAGCTCCAGCTGTTGCTCTTCTTCTAGCTACCCTTTTTCCTAGGCAATGATCTGAGCTCCTCTTCTTCTCCCCATCCACACTCCCTTGCTCCTCTCTACTCCTCAAGCTTCAACCGGAGCTACAGCACAGCCCCAACTGCTACCTGAGCTCCTATCTTTCTCCTCCTCTACACCCAGGCTACTCCATCCTCTTGAGCACATCCACCACCCTAGTCATCTTTCATTTCTTCCCCAGCTGTCCTACCTGAGCTATACTCCCTTCCTTCTGGAGCTTCTTCAAGAAGCTGAGTTTCCATTGCCGCTGTTCAAACTCCCATTCTTCTTCACTCTCCACCAAGCCAAGCTACTCTAGTCTCTTCCCTAGCTGCTTCTAATACTCCCTGAGCTCCTCTCTTCAGTCCAGCCGAGTTTCCTCCCTCCGTCATTCCTCAGTGCTTCTTTGCCCAAGTTCTCCCTAACTCCCAATTGTTCTTCTTCACCGAGTCAAGCGAGCAGCATGAGCCACCTTCCATCTCCTTCCATGAGCAAGCTGTGTCATCCCTCTTCTATTTTCCAAGCTCTTCACTGTTTTCCTCTCTTCTTCACCCGAGCAGCTCTCCTCCTCTCCATTCTTTCCAGCCACTACTTCCCATCTCCCATGCCTAAGCCAAGCTCCATTCATGCGCCAGGCGCCCTTGCCTAGCTGCCCCAAAATCCCCTCTTTTCTACTGAGCGCCCCACACTTCCCATCTTTCACCTTGGATCGAGCTCTCCACTGTGGCAACCACACCCAAGAACGACGTCAGTGAGGGACTCCATCTGGTGCCACCACGAAGTTCCAGAACCTGACTCGGTGAGGCCGTCCGATCAGTTCTGGCAGCTCCCCTTGCTCCATAGCTCCTCTGCTCCTCTGCTCCCTCCCTCATCCAGTAGCTCTTTCCGAGTCACCACCGTCCGTCACCGGTAGGCACGCCAAGGTAAACACGGCGCCGGACTAACCCCTTCTTGGTTCCCTGGTTAATCTCTAACGCCCGAGCTAAGAACAGCATAATCACCCTAACCGGCCAGCTGCTTACATGCTAAGCAACCGGATAAACCGCAACACCTGCGGTCAACCAGGTCCTCAGCTCATCAAGAGAAGGTGTAAGACTCCAGTACGTGTCCATTGCTAACTCCTTCTATTGTACACCTTTGTTTACTGGAGACGTATTCCTTCCCTAGTGTTTGTTTCCACCTTACCAAAGCTAAAGGCGCCTCCGCCTTTTACGCTTCCAGCGTCATCTCCTAATCCACCTTCGAACTAAGCAGTGAACGCTCCCTATTTGGCCAATCTTCGGACATTGTCTTCCCCATAAATACTTGTCCAAAGCCGTTCGTTCTTTTTCCTAAAATCCAAAATCTATATAATGATACCAGTTTCATAAATTTTGAAAATCATTTGAGATCCAAATTTGAATTCAAGTCAAATATGACTCTAGTATATATATGCATATCTCTTCTTATTTATGGTTCCCAAGGGCATGATTATTTTCCAACGACATCTAAGGTCGCATAAAATACTTTGAATCCATTAGGACTTTAAAAGTTAAAACCTTTATTCATTATTTACCCCAAAAAATAAGAAACCCTAAATACCCCGTATTCTTCAACTAATCGTATCATAGGAAACCACTCCAAAAGCCTTGATGATAAAATTTCTAGAATATCTCGTCATTAATAATTTCCCTTTGGATCCAATCGAAATATGAAAACCAAGATCATCCCAAGTGCTATTATGTCATTGAGTTAGGGTTTCCTGTTCTACAAATCCTTATTTCATGTGAAGCTAATTCGTTCACGCCTCCCTACAAACCCTAACAACCAGCTAGGTCCAGAGCACATATCCTAAATTGGTGTGTACATGTTGGTTTTTATTTGGTCCTTCCGCGCACCGCTATTTATTCGTTGCTTTCCGACGTGTAGGTCCGATGATACGACGAATCATGCGAAGGAATTTGGGGAGCCACCGAATCAAATTCGAGACCGAGACCCGGCCAATATTGCCAGGCAAGCATTCCCACCTTGATCATGTTGAATCCCATATGTGTGAAAACTTAATTACTTTGTTTGCAACTCTGCATGCTATGTGAGTACGAATGATATTTTATGCTAGAACTAGCTACACCATGTAGTTGCATATGACTTAGGTCTGGCAAATCAATCCTTGTAACCCTAGCAATACTAGCCGGTCATCGTACGACCAGCAAAAGTAATAGGAATATAGGCAGTAGCCCTGCTTAGATCTGCTATAGAGGAAAATCTATTTTGACCGACTCACGCGAATCACTTCTTTGATTATGGGATTAAAACCCTTGGGAAGGCATGTACCTTCCGAGGTGACTGTTTGAAAGCATTGTTTGCCAAAACTCCCCAAATAAAATGGAGGGTGATTTTGATTCGGGTGAGAACAGTAAGTGGAGATCGGAGGAATGGTTGTAGCATGTAGTGGCATGGCTAAGAGGTGATGATATGCAGTCTTGCTCGAATCAGTTAAGGACCGAGTCTAGGTGCCGCTTGACTAAGTTCACCCCGTACGTCCACATATCCTTTATGGGAAGGACTTGGCTAATTACCCCGTCGATTGCTAGTGTCTGGACCCGTGGGCAGTAGGAAGAGAGTACTAGGTAGATTGGCATCCCTAGAGGACCTCCACGTGATTACGTGGGTAGAGGTTCGGCACAAAGATAAGTCCACTTCGGGTTGTGGGGTCGGGCATCACCAAGCACAAGCGGAGACTAGGTAGATCTTATCTAGCGGGTTCAGCACTAGTATGAAAATGGGGGAAAGGTCTCGTTGTAATAACCCTGCTGACACTCCTCGTGAAGAGTGTTTATTTGGCCATGGCAACAAGGGTGACTTACATCTTGTGGGTAAAGCCGTACAATCTCTGCAGAGTGTTAAAATCTATTCGAATAGCTGCGTCCTCGGTTATGGACATAACTTGGAAAGACCACACACTGGTTAGACTAAGTATTGATTACAAAATGTGGGAATGGGATTAAGGACGTGGGCATGATGTGTTCACAGTGTGCAGTTTGAGCTACAGGCTGGTAGTGAGGAACTGCAGAAGTGAAACCTAGCCCCTATTGCGAGGTGGCAGCATAGGTAGGTTTTAAGGATGGCTTGAGGCGATACACGGGTTATCAGTCTCTAGTTGACGATTGTCAGCATGTGATTTCTGGCACCAGATACCGACCCATCAGAGACGGGCTTGCTTTCAGAAATGCTTTTGAATCTATTAATAACGTATTTCAAATGAGAACTTACTTTTCCGCTCAACCTTCAACTTAGGGTAGAACCTTTTTATTGAGTAAACCTTGCATGAGATACATCTATTATACTCTCCCTGTAGGAAGCTTGCGAGTATATTCAACGTACTCACCTGGCTTGTTGATTTGGTCAGACGAAAGAGACGTCAACTTCGAGGATGCAATTGTATTCGCGAGAGCTAGGGCGTAACCCCAGTCAGTTGCCTGTCGGGTATGGCATATTGATGGGCCTCATCACCGATTGATTTCCGCTGCAGGTTTATAGCCGTTGGGCTACAGGTATCAGACTTCGGCCTGAATGGTCAAACTATCCATTGTATTACTGATGTATGTGTGTATGACAATGATAACTTATGTGTATCGGCTACTGATCATAAGACCGGTACAGTAAACACAAGGGATTATCCGGTCTTAAAACCGGGTACGCCACACTCAGCCCTCAGAGTTACCCTTGAAAGACGCTACTCAAGGTCAGAGCAACCCTGAAGGAAAGTGTCCCGCTCACTTGTCATACGAGACAACTTGGCGTTCGCTTTGAGAAGCGCGTCCTTGGCCTGCCTTAGAGCTTCCTTAACCTTCTCACGACACGCCCTCTCAGCAGCCAACTCATCCTGAGCAAGCGCTGTCGTGGACCTCTCAACTTCCAGGGCTGAAGTGAGCACTTCACCTTAGCCATGAGAACAGGGATCGCCTCAACCTGTTGAACGAGGCCTTGAACCTACATCAAAATGCAACTAATGAGCTAAACGCAAAACACGATGTGAAAAGAGGATGGACGGAGAATACTTACCCCACGAAGCACCTGGAGAGGGTCACCCACAACATCCTTTGTCTCCTGAAGCTGGTTAAAGAATCCCTCCACAAGTGGTGCAGTCCCATCCACACAAGGGATGGGGGGCTCCTCCTTACCACCTAAAGCGGGAATATAAGCGGTTAGCTACGAAGTGACAAACGCGGCGAGAAGACTAGAGTTCAAAAGCTCACCTGCAGTCCCTGCATCATCCTCCAAGGTCTCACAAGCCAGGGCGAATCCAGAGATCTCCTCCTTGTTGTCAAGGACCTCTAGTCCACTACGCGCGCCTCCATCAGACGACAAGTCAAAGACTAGGCTCTCCACATGCCTAAGTCCCAACAGCCTCTCCAAATCCTTAATCTCGTGCGCAGCAGAAGGGAGGACAGCCTCGACCGAAATGCTCCCATTTAGAGCCAGGTCGACCGTCTCTCTCATGGGGTCCTTCCGAAGTGGCGAATCCGTTGTCAAGGGGCTGGGAGCTCCACCCTCCTCGAGGAAATAACAACCTCCCCTGGCTCGCGTCTAGGCGCCTTCTTTCTCTTCCTCGAAGACTTCGGGGGTTTCGGTGCCAACTGTGGCAAGCCAAGCATGGCTGACTCGGACACCCGTCCAAGACCGTCCTGGCATTTGGAACCGATGGCCAGCATGGAAGGAGTCGTTAGACGTCCCGTACGCCCACCAGGTAAGCGAAGCTGACAACCCAAGGAAGGATCCTCTCTCATGGGGAGCACGATCTTGAGACACATCGCCACGATGTTATGGCAAGCCTTCTCCTCGATGGCCCCGACATGCTCCTTATGCTCCTCAGTGTTGAACGGGCCTATCAGCTGATTCGCCCACTCCACCGCCATCTCATGAGCAAAAGTAGCTAGAAAGAAAGAGAAGAGGAGTTAGCATCCCGAATTTACAAGGAAAATACAAGAAAAGAACACAAGAAGCCGATATAGTCACGCTCATAAGAAGTAAGCAAGTCATCGGGGATCCCAACTCCTTCTTCCGACGGGGTCTCATCATGTAGCGGTCCGCCATGACCATCTCCTCCATCATATCCCTGAAGCTCCGCTCACGCCTCACCGCCCTGATCTTGTCAATCTTAGCACTCTCCTCCGGAGTCAGGTCCCCCCAGGAAGGCCTCCTTGAGGCCCTCACGGCCCTCATACCGAGGCAGCCCGCCAGTATGGTAGAGACGAGAGCCAGGGAGGCGAAGGTAAAACCACTGGGAATCCCACTTCAGCCACAGAGGAGATTTGCACTTACAGGGCATAACAAGGAACTCCTTAGCAAAGCCTGAACGGAGACGTAGGAAGACAATGCCAAACGAACGCTCGGAGGTCGAGAGCATTCATTCTCCAGTTTATTCGTAGAAAAGATTGTGATTGAGCCGGAGGGAGGGGAGGACAAAGTTGTTGTCGCATTTCAGGCCCCGACGTTGGTGCTCGATGCATTGCCGGCTCGGGGTTTGTTCGGGAATATATCCATTTCCTACCAATGTTTGCAGATATGTTGTGTTCTTGTGCTCTGATTCCTTGCTGCTCCTTGGTTTCTTCTCTGACCTCTTCTGCTGCCTGTTGATACCACTACATCACTACTGTCTCCTGCTGCTGCTGGTACTACTCCGTACAGGGAGGTTAAGCCACCTTCACGAGGGTTGGAGGAACGCCTCGGTGTAGCGCAGACTACGCCGACTGGTTTTACTTTCGGTTTAACCGTACCTTTTTTTCGTTGGTTTCTATACAGATTTGCAGCAAGTTTGCCCACCGCTTGCGATTTGTGTGATTAATCAAGAGTATTTTGCATGCGGACATTCAGCGTGACAGCGTGCGCACAACATTATGGGTTGTTATGCTACCTCTCTTCATTTTAAACTGATTTTGTCCTGTTTAAATCAAAATAAGGTTTTTCTAACACCTAATGGCATGTTTTGTAACACAAAATTACATAGACGTCATCAAACATCCATAAGCATCATCCCCTAAGAACCCTCCACATTGGATCATTACTTAAATTAAATAGTGGTGCTCAACGACCATTGGACCTGATGATGGGTAGTACTACAAACCGTATATTCGTGCCCAAGTCGGTGTGTCCTAACCAGAATCAGAGAACAACTCTCGACACGCCTTTTGGAAGGAGTCTAACTCGTGTACTACGAGGACTCAATATATGGCATTAAGGAGTCTGACTCGTGTACTACGAGGACTCAGGGCAAGGTTACTGCATTATTCCGCCTATATAAAGAGTACACATCCCTCGAGGAGGGGACAAGTTCAATCAGATCTACGAGCCCTAGTCGACTAGTCATCTCTGAAATCCTTTAGCCTCGAAACCGATCTCGCCGGGTTCATTACCTGTCGAGTTCCCACTGTAAGCCAACCTCGTCGAGTTCCCAACTCGCCGAGTTCCCCTTGTAATCATCGGTATTCCATACCGCATATCAATCAAGTCAAAGCAGGACGTAGGGCTATTACCCAACTCGGGGGCTTGAACCTGGGTATATCGGTGTCGAAGTACCAAGCTGACCTGAGTTTCCGCCCCGCTACCGTACAAATACATGATGTACGAGTACCCCCTGTATACCATACATCGACAGTTGGCGCCCACCTTGGGGCCCTTACGTCAGCTTGAGTCTACTTTAGCAATTCTCGCTGACAAGATGGTGTACACGGGCTTCGACGACACTGGCTTCTACGATTTCTCGTCCGAGTCTCGCAATAGCTACACCAACCCCCCCCCATCAAGCACAAGAGCGAGGTTACAAGATCTGATCTAGAGAAGAGAAGAGAAAAATACACGGCGTGGCCTACATGCCGGCATCGCCTTCATCAAAATCGTCAACTCGCCGAGTTGTAGTCGGTCACGCTTCGTCTTGCTGAAATCGCCTGCCGCCGCTCGGTTTCCGTCCTCGATTTGCGTCTGAAGTCGACTCCGAAGTGAAGTTGAAAAGGAGGAGCAGACTATTTAATCACACCACTCGATCATGAAGCACTGGATCACGAACTCGAGGCAAATGGATTAGATCAGAAAGCAATTTTACCGGCGGCTGGTGACTCCTCGCGTGAAGCATCAGATCACAAGTTTCGAGGCGTGAAAATCAAAAAGCAAAGCAAAGCTGCCGGCCAGGAGCAAACGAAATCAAGTTCTTTTCTTGATTTTGCTAAGTCCACCCAAGGAAGCTACTAGGGAGAAGCCACCAGGGAGGTTCATATTTCCCGATTTCGCTACATCCACCCACAGAAGCTACCAGGGAAGTCTTTCTTTTCAGATTCCTTTGCTGTCCGCACCCATTAATTCTACCAGGAATTTTTCTCTTTTGGCTTGTACTACTTTGTGTTGACAGGGAGCCACGAGTCAAATTCTACGGCCTCCATCAAGCAATTATTGGTTCGTAGTGATACTCAAAACGCCTCTAACATGCTTCGCTACGACTCAGGGGTCGGCACGTACACGAGACTATACCTCGTTTCGCCCTCCCAGTCCACAGCATACAAGCATTCGACAGCTCGAGGCAAGGCACGAACACGAGTTCGCGCCTCATTTCGCCTCCTCGAGTTTGGTGGCCGTATAACCGCCTCGTATGCACTCGGGGGCTGGCACGTACACGGGTTCGCGCCCCGTTTCACCGCCCCAGGTCCGGTCAGCTGTCCATAGGCCTCGCCACGACGTCCAGGGGTCAGATTCCCCGCGGGTTCCTCGACTCTATGTTGTTCCCCGGACACCGGCACACAGGCATCACGCCCAGCATTCGCCGGGGGCTAGGGGAAGCACGAGTTCCACAACCCAACCCCCCGCCCCGGGTACAGCGGCATCAGCGCCTTGCATCTATACGAAGTTTGGCGAGTAACCGATGTTTCTTAACTCGGGTCGCCTCTTCACATATGCAAACGGCGGACAGCTACCTTGCATCTGCGCGGGGCCAGGCACGGCATGAGTTCCTCAATTCGTTTCGCCTCCCCGACTACGGCAACCTACCCCGAGGTCAGAGTACAAACCTACTCACGCCATGAAGTTACTGTAGCAAAGTTTTTTCAGACTGTTCATCCGAGTTCCTGCTAACTCGCACAAACGGTCGAGGGCTACTACAGTGAAGTTTTTTCAGACTGTTCATCCGAGTTCCTGCTAACTCGCACAAACAGTCGAGGGCCACCACAGCGAAGTTTTTTCAGACTGTCCATCCGAGTTCCTGCTAACCCGCACAACCAGTCGGGGGCTGGGAGGTATGTACTACATTACGCAATCCTACGGCGATATGGCTAATAAAAAAAGTGGGATCATGACATCACCATCCGTGAATTCCGCCGGACGGGTTCAGATTGCAATAATGGGCTAAGCCCACCAAGTTCCATAGCAAGGGACCATCACCTCAACTTGGGTTTGCTTTGTCCAAATCTCGGCTTCATCACGCATAATGATGGAGGGCTTGATGATGGGTAGTACTTCAAACCGTATATTCGTGCCCAAATCGGTGTGTCCTAACCAAAATCGGAGAACAACTCTCGACACGCCTTTTGGAAGGAGTCCAACTCGTGTACTACGAGGACTCAAGATATGGCATTAAGAAGGAGTCTGACTCGTGTACTACGAGGACTCGGGGCAAGGTTATCGCCTTATTCCACCTATATAAAGAGCACACACCCCTCGAGGAGGGGACAAGTTCAATCAGATCTACGAGCCCTAGTCGACTAGTCATCTCCGAAATCCTTTAGCCTCGAAACTGATCTCGCCGGGTTCATTACCCGTCGAGTTCCCACTGTAAGCCAAGCTCGTCGAGTTCCCAACTCGCCGAGTTCCCCTTGTAATCATCGGTATTCCATACCGCATATCAATCAAGTCAAAGCAGGACGTAGGGCTATTACCCAACTCGGGGGCCTGAACCTGGGTATATCGGTGTCGAAGTACCAAGCTGACCTGAGTCTCCGCCCCGCTACCGTACAAATACATGCTGTATGAGTACCCCCTCCCCCCCCGTATACCATACATTAACAGAATCATTGAGAAAAGTGTTGTGAAATTAATGTTACGATGTGTAATCCGATGGTCATGCAATAAGTAGTAGATTAAACATATATATAAAGTAAAACAGATATGGCTTGCGCGCTCAACGGCCTGCCCTGCTACATGGGGCGTGGCACATCGCGTGGCAGCACCTGCCGCAGCCGACGCGTCATGGCTGTGTGTGGCGTACCCGGTTTTGAAGCCGGATAAACCCCTGTGTTTACCGTGCTAGTCACATGATCAGTGGCTAGCACACACAAGCACTTGATAACATCGTCATACATTACCATGATAATTACACAATAGCCGTAAAAGGTCTTTAATAATACACGCCGGGCCTACCAGCCAAATAGAAACTGCAGCGGAATAAGATACATGGAAGTTTGCCCATCAATATGCCACCCCACAAGCAACTGACTGGGGGTAAAACCCTACGTCTCGAAGTCGCTGTCGCTATCTCCGGATTGGTATTCATCTTCCTCTGGCCAAATCAACAAGCCAGGTGAGTACATTGAATGTACTCGCAAGCTCTCCACCAGAGAGTTTGACACGGGTATAAATGCATGCAGGGGTATCTCAAGAAACGGGCTCTAACCTATGTTTCATATTGTGCGAGAAAGTAAGTTTGCATATGACATAATTAAATAGATGGTAAAAGCAGATTTTTTGTAAAATGTCTCAGATTTATCGAGACATGGCATTTGATCACCCTTCTTTCTTCCTCCCACTTCAACGGGGAATTGTACCTGCATTTTCCGCTACGACGGAAAATCTTGTAATGACCCGCTACAACGGGGAGACATAAGCTCACCCGCTATGACGGGGAAATTGGCGATCGCCCGCTACAACGGGGGATCCCTTCTTCTCTCCTCCCGCTACAACGGGGAAACTCTCAGGTCACCCTGCGAACACGGCGGATCACGTCCTTAAACCCATAACCATTTTGATTTTAAAATTTACTCTACTATAGTGTGGCCCAACCTAGTTCGTCCATGACTGTGGACACGGCTATTCGAATAGTTTTAATCCTCTGCAGAGGTGGTACGGCTTTACTCACGAGATGTAGGCCACCCTGGGTACATTGTGCACCGCATACTGACAGGGCTAGTACAACGAGATGGTTCACCGGGATACCCTAGCAATGAACCCGCCGGAAGGAATCATCCAAACCTAACTTGAATCAGTAACATCGCTACAAGTAGATCGGCATTCCAACTTTGTGGCGAGTTAAACCTCGCTACAACGGGCAACTCTCTACAGAGGCTGCCACCTCATCTGCACACTACATATTGCCTACGGGTTCATATACTAGTATCACGCCGGATACTGGGTCAAGTCCGCCCCATAAAGGACATGTGGACGTACGGTTAGACTTGGCCAAACGGCACTTAAGTTTAGTCCTTATGTGATCCGAGAAAGACTCCTCACCTCGTCCGTAAACGGACAGCGAGAGCCACACCGGTATTACCTCGCATATAACATTCTTTCTGCTTTCCCCCTTCCTTTCCGACTCGGATCAAAATCTTCTCCATTTTATTTTTGTTTTAATAAAACCTCTTTTCGGCAAAATATCCCAACCCATGGATATACTACCTTCATACACCATCGAACACGCCGGTCCCTTTTCAAATATTCATCATATGAAGTCTGTGAGTATTCCTTTTTATAAAAAAAAACCTACATTTTACTACTGCAAGGCTAAGCTGGAGACGTACATATTCTACCCTAGGTTTCCGATAATATTTTCGGAATACGTAGTCCTTAGGGCGACAAGGATTCAGTGTCGAGCTAGGGTTTGCTAAGCATCGGTCATAGCTATACTACATAAAATAACATGTCGTACAACATAGCATGCATGTTTCGTAAATAAAATATCATTTTGTAAACTTGGGATTCAACATGATCAAGGGTAGAGAGCTTGCCTGGCAGTTCCTGGACTTGATCCGGACGTGGGGATGATTCTAGTTCCTCCTGGCGAACCTACCTCACTCCGTCAACTACACGTTTTAAAGAACGCCAGTAAGAACCAAACAAAATGAAGTACTAGAAGGGAAAGTCAGTATGGAACATATGCCATGCTTATTTTTATGCAAGAACAACTTGAAAGAAGAGTTACAGTTCTCATTTTTGAGCATAAGTTCTTTTCTGAATTAGGGTTTCACGACTTACCACATTATTGCTTGGAAAAACTCTAACTTAATACCTTAACATGGGGAGTCCAGTGGTATGGTTGTTTAAGAGAGAACTAGGAAAATACTTTTGAAAAGTTTTGGAATCAGTTCACAAGTTCAAAGGACTTTTTAAAAGAAGTTTGAAATGAAAGAGTTCTTGCAGTCCTCTCTGATGCAACACAAAATATTTGAAAATTAAAAATATGTTTAAACAAAAAGGTGGCAAATATTTTTACGATCCTAAGCTATTTTGGAAGGTTTTCAAAAACCAGAAGTTTTGATGCCAAACCGGATGAACCAGTGCTAAAATGCAATCTGGAAAAGAAAAACCAGCTGGTTTCCTTGCTTCAGGAGGTGACGTCGAAGACGCCTAGGGAAGGTGCGCCTTCCTTTGCGCGGGGAGCCAGCCCGGTTGGGCTGCAGGCCCACGCGTCAGCGGCCTGGCCTGGGCTCCTGTGGCGCGGGACCAAGGTCAGGAAGGGGCCCAACGGTCGGTGGCAGTTGCTTACTCCTTCAGGTAAGTGACTTGTCTGCCGGCCGGGGTGGATGAGTCCAGCGCCAGGGTGAGCTCTCGCCGGCGACGACGGAGGTGGTTTAGGCGCTGCGGTCCGGTCCTACAAAAATTGAAAAGGGGAAATGGCTCGGGAGAGGATGGTGGATGCGCTGAGGGAATGGGTTCATGCCATGGTGGGCGGAGCTGAGGTAATTTTGTGAAGGTAGAGGAAAGAAGTCTCTGAGCAATGGCGGCAGGGAGAGCTTGGGGAAGTAAATTGAGGTTGGCTCTGCACTCAGGGAGGAAGAGGGAGGTGCTGCGAAGAGCTAGGGATGCTGGCACGCCTTTAATAGGCCAAGCACCGTAGGCAGCGAGGCGGCAGCCGCTGCAGGCGCCGTGCACGACAATGCGATGACTCTAGAGGTCGATGGCTGGGGCCCTGAGGTGGCGGAGGACACAGCCCGGGCGGTGGCGCACGACAGCAGCTCCCGTGGCCAGGAGTCAATGGACAGCGTACTGATGCCAGGTCATGTCGCCGGTGCGTGCTCAGTGTGCATCCAGAGCCATGCCAGCGCGCGCCCTGAGTGGCATGGGCACACCAGGGAGTCTCTAGGTGCACCAAGTGATGTCCAATCGCGTCATTGGCCTGGGGAAACATAGGTTTACACAATTTGCAAGAGGGGCTTTCATCTAGAGTGCAGAGCACGGTTGCTGAAGGTCTTGCCAATGTCGGCAGGAATTGACATGGGAGTTGAACATTGCAGAGAAGGACTCCTTATTGAAGTAAAGATGATGGGGGAAGGTGCCTGAGGGTAGTAAGGATTCTGGTAGAAAGTTTGGGGCAATAGGATGTGATTTGGACTTTGATTTCATGGGGAAGTAGGAATAAAGCAAGGTGTTCGATAGGGTTTTTGGTAAAAAATTGAACTGGACAAGCACATGTTTTTGCATATTTGAATCACGGGCACTGAGATAGGTATTGTAGAATATTCTAGAATTTTTCTAAGCTCTATTTATATGGTCTGTAGTTCAAAACTAAGTTTTGCTCCAAATTTAAATTTGAATGCAATCAAAAATTTTGAGCTGGACCCTCAAATGTTTTCATATAATCAGGTGATGAATAGCTCCAGGAGGTTTCTGAAATTTTGCTAGAATTTTTGGGTAGAAGAAAACACATGTGATATGGATTTTTGCATTTCTGTCCGAAAAGAAAATCTTTTAAGAATCTTGTCGAGAGGTTAGGTTTTCCGGTTTTTAGGGTCGGCAAGGGAGGTGGGAGGCATAGAGGGGGTTTAGAACTCATTTTTAGAGAGATGGAAATAGCACTGGTAGATTTGCCGTTAGGGTTTGCGATTAGACAAATGCTCACGCATATACGGTGCACGTGCTTTTATTAGGTTTGATGCACATGCGATAATGGAAATACGACTTGAGTTCTTTGCACGACGATGCAAGCTAACTCAAGGGTTTCCATGAGATGACATGCTTCGAGAAGAAGTTGGAAATCCAAATATGCATGCTAGCAAAATCATAATATATATATATATATATATATATGCAAATTAGGTTAGGTTTTATCGAACTCCGAAAAATCGAAAATCTGGGTGTGACACTGTGCACGTCACTGACGGTGCCTGCGTGACGCTTCAATCATCTATTGCTAACGACAATTCTTCATTTGTCGTCCGGTTGTACCGGTAGTGTCCTTGTGGCGAGGAAACAACAACGTCAAAATCAGCCAAATGCCGAGGTAACAATCTCACGTCATAACATGCAATAACGGACCAAGCTGACCTGTAGCACGTTTATAGTAAGGTTTACTCGGAGCCTGTCTGGTCTCGTACCGGTGCCGTACTGACTGCATGAGTATCCATCTACGTGCGGACTAGTGATCATTCTTGCTCCATTTTTAAACCATATATTAACAAATGTCGTCCTTTAGGTCAGACTAGATTGATCTCTAAAAACACGATGCAGTAAACAGAAAGATTAATTCAATGTAGAAAGCGAGAGAGCAAAGCAAAAGTCAATCTGGACATTGAATTTTCTACTAAATCTAATTGATGGTCATTGATTCAATGATTACCTCAAAGTTGTTGTAACGGTAGTCTAATCCATAGACTCGAAAAAAGTCTTGTGCTGACGTGTTAGTGAAACCAATGTCATGAGTTGTGATCCTATTGCCATGCAATAAGTACTTAATCAAACACATGCAGAAATTTAAATAGACACGAAGATACTGAGTGGTGACCTTCTAACTCTTAATAAAGCGGATAAACATGTAGACCAATGGCTAGAGTACATGGACCCGGGCGTGGCGCGCCTGTTAGGGAGTCCCGGTTTCATAACAAAGACAACTTAGCCTACAACTTACAACTTTACGTGTGGGACAACACCAGCACGTTGAATCTTTTGGTTTCTCTCAGCCGCCAATCCACAATGGCCTAGAAATTAACATCAAACAACAGAAGGTACAAATATAAACCACATAGAAGGAACCACGTCATGCAACAACTACACTACGGAAGGAATCACATCATGCAACAGCCAAGACTAAACTATGGAAACAACCAAGACAAGCGTCCAATCATGAAACACAGATCAAGCACAAGTAATATGATGAATGCACGACAAGCGAAACCAATCAGCTAGACTGCCTGACAGCTCGTCATAATCATTCTCCAAATGGTAAGGCCGTAGAGTAAAACATTCTTAAGATGTGTAGTATGACTTTAATTCGAAAAAAGAGGTCATATGCGGTTCAACCAAGCACATCTTCATTCTCAAAGGAAATAGCACAGTATGGCATTCTGCAAAACTCAGGATAGCAACCTACAAAGGGAAATCTTGTTGACAGGAACCGCACAGAATAAAGATCCAGACTAATACTCAAGAGAGCAAATTCTACTCATAAGATTGGCATAGATTGAACTAGTTAATCCGGCAGATAGGCCAAACATCCTAGTAACCACCCTTGAGATCGTTGACCACATCGTAGGGAATGGGAGTGACGGTCTCAAGCGTAGTACCCTCGACCATGAAGCCAGGCTTGGGGCCCAGGGGCTGCCTCTTGGTGCTGATGACCTCACCACGTGCCTTGGCGTCAGCCTTGAGCTGGTCATTCTTCACTTTCCTCAGGCGGAACTCCTCAGCACACCTGGACGGCTGCACGTGCTCGACACGGACATGGATCCTTTTCCTGATGATGCGGTTTCCAACCTGGTAGACATCAATTCAATAATATATACATTAGTCCTGAAGATAACTGCATATCATATACTCCTTGCACATGTTCAAAATGGTGAACAATAAAAATGTTAGAATCTATACTCCAATTGCTGCATTTTAACAATGTATAGTCGTTCCACCATGACCATAAGCATACATTTTGTAACGCCATGGCTAAATGAGATAATTAAGCTGTTTCTACTGGCATATAACTGAAGGTTCACTTGCAACACAGAAAAATTACCACTAACCACCAAATTTCCCTTAAAAAACTCACCAAGTTCAAATTCAACAGTACTATGCATATAAGATTCCATATGAATCTGACCAAATTGCATCATTGAAAACGTAACATAAGATTTGAGTGTTTGACAGGCAATCAGTATGATATCCTGCTAAATAAACACCAGCTTAGTTACTTTGGACACAGAAGATAACAGTGACTCAACATTACTACACAGGCATAACAAAATGAGGAATCAAGGCACACTTGTGCTAAGGGGGGAAACTATCCCATTTGGACTAAAATGTAAGTACTGAGATCCCTATCCATCAGATTTGATTGCGTAAAAACCTATTTAGCTCTTCCAGGAAGAGCAAATTATTACTCTTTGAGGCCAATGTGTCAAGCAAAGCAATATCGTGTAACATGATTTAAACAAGCTTAGCAAATGTATTTATCATTTCAGCAAGATTGTGAATTACTACATGTTATATCAGTTGCTAAGCCCATATACAGACATACACAATCAACAAAATGGAAAAAAAATGACTCATACTGCATAAATACACTGAAACTCTGATAAAAGCTCCCCATCCAAGTCATAATTGCCTAATACTTATACTGAATCTAGAATTCAACTGCAGAAATAAGAATATAACAATACTATCTGTTCTTAAACCAGAATGTTAATAAATCCGCAGAGCAAATAAAACTCTACCATCTCTGCAGCAATTACAATCATACAAACACATTATAATCATTAATCGTCTAAGCTACACCTACTAATCAGACAGATCTATGCATCACGTAGATCCGTGCAAGAACAGGCAATAATTGCCCATTCTTTAAAATCGCATCTCGAGAAGATGAATAACGTGCACAAAGGGATCCTATAAATGCGAATCATGTGAAATCATCACCACCTTAACATCACTCTAAGGTGAGACCTACTGATCCTATAGCAACATCAAGACAGATATACAACGGTTGTACAAGCAGCCGGCGGCGAGGCAACAAAGAAGCCGGTGACGGAGAGGATCTATCCATACCTGCTTGTTGATCTCCACGCCGATTGCGCGCTTCGTGACGTTCCAGACGCGACCGGTGCGGCCGTGGTAGAACTTGTGCGGCATGCCCTTGTGCACGGCGCCGTTCACCTTAACGTCGACGAACTCGCCGACCTTGTAGGTGCGCAGGTAGGTGGTGAGCGGGATGTACCCCTTCTTCCGGAACGGGCGCGCGAATAGGTCACGCGTCCGCGACCGCAGCCCATGGCCCGCCGGCATCCTGCCTCCTCCTGCTTTGCTTCGCGCGGCGGCGGCGGCGGCGGTGGCTGGAGTGGGGTGGGTGGTGTTGGGGGCGCTAGGGTTTGCGATGGTTTGGATGGTTCTCTTTTATAGGTGCGCGGAGGGGGATTTAGGTGGTGTCGTGGTTGTGGTGGGTTGGGCCTGTTCTACGGGCTGCTGGCCCATGTTGGATTTAGCGAAAGAATACCTCATTTCTGCTGTAATTCTAGTGTAATTTCCAAAAGAAAAAGAACTAGCGTCAGGCTCACATTTCATGACAAACTCTGAACCATTGCTCAAATGCTTAGGGCAAACAAAAGCAAGTGCGATCATGCAAAGGGAGGATTATCGATTTATCATGCGTTCAGATCGTGTTGAATGAATGCAAACCTATAAGGTGCAGATTCATCTGAAGCAGTCCTGAATACATAGCGCTTACTGTAGAATCGCCTGCCTTCAAGAAAACCGAGTTGTTCTCTGATGGTCAGGCGGTGGGCGTATTCTCTCCGACAGACATCGATCCCTAGATTTGGATCTCTAGTAGATATAACCACCTTTCTTAATCATCCAAAGAATAGTTTAATTCTCGTCAAATATTTATATACTAGTAAATGTGCCCGTGCGTTGCACCGGAAGAAACAAATTATTGGGCGACGGCGGCTTTCCGCCACCAAGGAAGAGCGGGCGCGACCCGGGTCTCCAGTCCCTCGCAGCCGCGGCGAAGCACCTCCGCGCGGAGGCGGCCTCAGGCGGGAGGAGGTCCCGCGTCCCCATCGGGACATCCGCCATGGCGGCAGAGGAATCGGCCAGCTCGCACGTCGTGCTCTTCCCCTTCCTCGCGCGCTGGCCACATCCCGGCCTTCCTCCGCCTCGCCGGCCTCCTCCACGAGCTCCGCCCGGGCCTCGCCGTCACCCTCGTCTCCACCCCGCGCCTCCTCGGCTCCCTCTCCCTTCCGGCCACCTCCCATCCCGTCGGCCTCCACGCGCTCCCCTTCGCACCCGCGGACCACGGCCTTCCCCCCATAGAAGTACCTCAGGGCGGCAGCAGGAGGAGAAGGAGGGGGCGGAGGCGGCACGGCATGTTGCTCCTCCGGATTTGCTCTTCCGGCGACGCGCGGCGGGGAACAAGGGGGAGGAGCGAGCGTGGTGGGGAAAGCTAGTGCAGCGCATGCTCCCTCAGACGTCACGCGGGGTTTCGCTAGTTTAGATATGTGGCCATGAAGGCAACTGATCACCAGCTTGCTCTGCCTCCTCACGAGGTGTTATCTGCGCGCCGCCGCAGTCTGACTCGGCGAGCTCGCGTAGTTGCCGTATGACCTCCTCGTTTGTCTTCCCATCCGGCGAGCTCTGGTTCTTGATGCAGCAATCAATCAGCGTTAGACGGAGAAATCAAAGTAATAAGAAGTAGAAAATTAGTGGAATTTGGGAGACAGTGAACAATAAAAATCAGTAGGTACCTTGGGGGAGGACGGCGTGACGAGAGGCTGGAAGCCATGACAAGAAGTGGTGGGCACGATGAGGTCCTCCAGGCTGAACACCTGGGGCTCCTCCCAGATGGGCCACCACCCCTCGTCCGCGGCGGTCGCCGTCGGCTTCTCGAAGTCGGCGATCCCGAGGACCGCGGCGAGCTCCTACGCCGTGGGGCGCCCCGTGTACCCCTGGACCATGCAGCGGTCGTGGAGCAGCGGCGGCTCGCCGTCCCGGTGCCTCCCGAAGTCGCAGTTGGAGCAGAGGAAGCCGGGCCTCGCACCGCCGCCGCCGCCGCCGCGGCAGAAGACGGCCCCGACGACACGGCATGCGGCGCAGAGCGGGGCGCGCTCATGGCGGGAGCAGACCGCATTGGCGCCGTGCACGTGGCGGTCGCACGGCAGGCAGAGCCTGGCGCTGTCGGCCCGGCAGTACACGACCGACTGCGCCCCGCTGCAGAGGGAGCTGAGGCGGAAGCCGAGGCGCTCCGCGGGGGCGGCCGCGCCGGCGGTCGGGGCGGAGCCAGCCCGCGCGGTGATGGTGGGGATTATTTGGGAGTGACTGTATCGTTGAGGAGCGGATTGACAGGGAAGGCGCAGAGATGGGGGTGCGAGCACGGACGGGAGCGACGGACGAAGAAACGCTCCGTTCTTTAATATTAGGTAGAGATAGAGATGGAAACCATCTCTTGGTGAGTGTTGGTGGAGTTGTGGAGCATGACTTTACTCTTAGAATTCAAATCTAAATGCTCACATTTACATAAACACGGGTATATTTCGTTAGAAATTTAGTAAAATTTGTGGATTTATCATTAGTTTTCATCAGTCCGAATATGTGTTTAGGAGGCACGTCGCGTGCTAACGTGTGTAGATGTGTCAATGTGTGCGTGTGATATATGGTGTGTATGCATGCATGAAAGAACGAATAACTCAAAAGATTGTGAAGGTTTTTCTTTTTCTTTCCGATCATCATCCGATATTAGACAAAAATCTGATACCCTCTGTTCTGTTTTAGAAGCTTGATCGGTGCCTTGAGACCTTCCCGTAAGATTGTCGGAGACAAGCACGGAAGCACCGGATCAGAAAGCTAGTCATTGTGTCACCTTGATTTTCTCACTCGCCTCAAGCTCAACTCAGGCATCCATCTCTGATCTTTCGAACAGAGGTCCCACCCGGAACGCCGTAATTCCACAGCAAAGATAGCAGATTTTTAGTGCGATGGATGTCCGTATGGGACGCGGCTTGTCTGCTCCATTTCTACGCTCCCATCGGTGCTCCCTCCTTACATGGCGCAGATCTGTTGGTTGCAGCATTAATTGTGGGCTCCTCCATTCTCAGCGAAAGAGGAACAGTGTTTATTCCCAGTTTCCCACCGGCAGTCGTTGAGGGAACACTTGCCTTGCAAGGTCAAGCACCGCGGCAATGGCCGGACTTGCTAGCTCTCGATCAAGTAGTTGCATGTCCGCGAGAGTGGCGCTCGAGGCTGCGCACGCTGCTGGACTGCGGACTTGCGGTCAAGAAGGGCTCTGATGCAACTAACACGAGAGACTCGCGATCCCGCAATAATTTGGTCGAGCGTGTTAACAGTAGCTGATCCTAACCAATTTGTAAACTAATCCGTCTATCTCTCCAACTGCTGCTAGCTGTAACCAACTGTCGTTAGCGGTAAATCCCAACAGTTCTAACTGTTTGGAATTCAATCTGTAATCAGCGCTATGTGTATATAAGGAGATGACGGCCGATGCGTTTAGTCACGGCAAATTACTCTAATTGACTTGGTATCAGAGCTAGATCCTATTAGCCGCCATGACAAGCCCAAGCGTAGTTAATAGCTCTACCGGAGCTCTCGTTTCCGCATCCAGCACCACCATCCCAGTACCATCGATCGGAAGCATGATCACAGTGCGCCTCTCCCGGGAGAATTTCTTTCTCTGGAAGGCACAGGCTGTGCCCGTGTTGCACGCACAACAGCTCTATGGTTACGTCGATGACTCAACTCCAATACCGTCGCAGTTCATAACTCAGGGGAGTGGCGCCACTGCCGTTCAGGCGCCGAATCCTGACTTCCTGCGCTGGTTTACGCTGGACCAGACAGTCCTTAGCGCCCTTCTCTCCTCAATGACCGAGGACATACTTGGGCAGGTGACGCGTCTCACGAGTCACGACGTCGCGCGCCGTCTGGGCTGCACTGCACGCAATGTTTTCGTTGCAGAATCGTGCGCGAATCATGCAAGTGCGTTATCAGCTCTCCAACCTCAAGAAGATGGACATGTTGGCGGCCGAATATTTTTAGAAGATGAAAGGCTTCGCCGACACGATGGTCTCCATCGGGAACCTGCTCTCCGATGAGGAGGTTCTCGGCTACATGCTCGCCGGTCTTGGATCGGAGTATGAGCCATTTATCGCGTCGATCACGGCACGTGACAACCCGCTGAGCCTCAACAACATTTATGCCTATTTCCTCAGTGCAGAGCTTCGGATTGAGCAGCAGGCCTCCTTCGGTGCGATCATATCCTCCGCCAACTCTACCGCTCGCCACCATAATGGCACCGTGGTGGTGGGTGCGGCAGACCAAACCGTGGGCATGGCGGCGGCTGTGGCCACGGCAACGGCGGGCTGAACGGCACCAACAGGGGCGGTGGTCCCAGACCCACTTGCCAAGTCTGCTCCAAGTATGGCCATGACGCGTTGAGGTCAGGCAACGCTTTAATCATGCATATCAGGCTGAGGACAACCGCAAGCGTGCCGGGAACTACGTCAACACAGGCAGGTACCATGTCGTCACCGACTGGTACACCGACACCGGCGCGATCGACCACCTCACCAGCGACCTCGACTGGCTCATGTCCATGAACGCTACACTGGAAAGGATCACGTTCAGGTCGCCAATGGAGCATGTCTGAAATCTCTCATGTTGGTCATTCGTTACTTACTGGCTCAAGTAAACCTCTCGTTCTCAGCGACATTCTCCATGTCCCCCACATAAGCAAGCATCTCCTTTCTGTCCATAAACTCATTTCTGATAATAATACATTTGTCGAATTTCACCCTGACTGTTTTGTTGTAAAGGACCAAACAACGAGGAGGGTTCTTGATACGGTGGCTCCCGATCTTCACGGATTAGATTGATAACTAGGGAAAAACCCACCCCAACAACAAACTCCAATGAGAAAGCCTTTGAAAACTAGAAAACCAAGTCAACAATCATCTTGATTGAATGCCATGATTACCACTCGGAGGCACGCGTCGATCCTTACAATCCACAAGAGAAAGCAAGACCTAAGGTGGAAACCCTAATCTAGAGAGATGAACCCTAGATTAGGAGCTAAGTTCAACTTTATTCTAAACAACAAGTCTCAAAACCCTAATTAGTGGGGGGTACGGTATTTATAGTCTCAACCCCCACTTAAGAGATACATGGGCCGTGGCCCGTTTAACTGCGTGCAGGCAGATCCGGACTGTCCGGATTGAGGCCGAATAGTCCGGGTAGATCCGGACAGTCCGGATTGGGGCTGGACAGTCTGGGTACCCGGAGGGTCCGGGTTGACCTCCGGGACTTCTAGAGAAGATCCGGACCCTCATCCGGAGTGTCCGGGTGGAAGGTCCGGCCAAATCTAGAGGGTCCGGGCCACAACTGGATAGTCCGGGTCTTCATCTTCAGTGCACGTCCGGAGGGTCCGAGGCAGCAGTCCGGGCGTGGCTGGGCTTGGTACTTGGCGCCTCTCTCTTGCTCCGTTCAATCTCCACCTTGGGCTTGGTGCTCTGAGTCTCTCTCTTGGTTCCTTTGCCTTCCACCTTGGTCGGTCCTTCGTACCTTGGCAAGCATAGAGTCAACGCATTAGGTAGCATACCATTCAAGGTAGGATTAGATGGGCACGTGTAAAGGAGAAGATTCACCTTTTCATGCCATGTCTTGGCAACATATGGATCCATACACGTGTCACTTGAAGTTGAAATAGCTTGATGACGTGCTATCCATGGGATGCTCCGCATCATTTGCTACACATTAAAAGTCATGGTGGTCTTTACCCCGGTGCCAAGCTTTCACATGTCGTTTTCGTCCAGTCGGCAAGGGCTTTCCGGTGTCAAGCTCTCCCCTGGTCATTGGCACAGAAGGCTCGGGCATCCTTCATCACATGTCGTTGAGTCCATCATTAGTTCAAATAAACTTGCTTGTGCACCTTCTAGTAGTACCTTAGTTTGTGATGCATGTCAATGTGCAAAAGTCCATCAATTGCCTTATAATAAATCTAGTCATGAGACTTCATCTCCTCTTGAACTTGTGCACACTGATGTTTGGGGGCCGGCTCGTACTTCTTTTGGGGGCTTTAAGTACTACGTCAGTTTTTTGGATGATTGTAGTCGTTTCACTTGGATCTACTTGATTAAGAGCAAGTCTGATGTTGAGAAAGTTTTCTATAAATTCCAAACTCTTGTTGAACGCATGCTTAATACTAAGATATGTGCAGTGCAATCAGACTGGGGTGGCAAGTATCGTCGTCTTCATCACTATTTCAAGCGGACCGGCATCACTCATCGTGTCACCTGTGCGCACACCTCTCAACAGAACGGCATTGTCGAACGAAAACATTGCCACATTGTCGAAACGGGTATAGCTCTTCTAGCTCACTCCTCGCTTCCTCTTCGCTTTTGGGATGAAGCATTCCTTACTGCATGTTACCTTATTAATCGTATGCCTAGCCGCATCATCCAAAATTCCACACCTCTTGCTAAACTTCTCAACGAAAACCCTGACTACACCTTCCCACGAGTTTTTGGTTGTGCTTGCTAGCCAAATCTACGTCCTTGCAATAATCATAAACTCGACTTTCGTTCTTGGCAATGTGTCTTTCTTGGATACAGCTCCATGCATAAAGGCTACAAATATCTGGATCGTTCCACTGGACATGTCTACATCTCACGTGATGTTGTGTTTGATGAAGCTGTTTTTCCGTTCGCGGCTTCTTCTTCTACCTCGCCTCCCATCAGTGCATCTGCGCCATCTATTTTCCAATTACTAGGCCAATAACTCAAGTTTGTCCCATGCAGATTGATGACTCTGTGCTGGTTACTAATGATTCTGCCACAAGCAGCTCATTTGACGCAGGTACCTCCCGCACTGATTCACCTGCTTCAGTACCGGACGCCGCGTCACCAGCACCATCTGCCCCGTGCAGTCCTCCCTCACCCGGGGCTAGCTCTGTGGCACCTGATCAGGAGGCATCAACCATCCCGGCTTCTCCACCATGTCACCCGACAGCACCAACTCCTCCACAACGCCACCCGATGGCCACTCGGCTCCGTCATAACATCGTCAAGCCACGGGTGCCCACCGATGGCACTGTGTTGTACAACCCGCATCGTCGAGCTTTCTTCGCCGAGCCCAGTTCATATCGGTCTGCATTGGCCGACCCCTTGTGGCGGGAGGCCCTGGACGCCGAGTTCTCAGTAGAATCATATATGGACTCTGGTTCCACGCCCTCCGAACCAGAATATCATTGGCTGCAAGTGGGTGTTCAAGCTCAAAGAGAAGGCCGACGGCAGCATTGACAAGTATAAAGCCCGTCTCGTCGCGAAGGGCTTCACTCAGCGCTACGGCATGGACTACCTTGACACTTTTAGTCCGGTGGTCAAACCTGCTACCGTGCGTCTGGTTCTCTCGCTCGCCATGTCCAAAGGCTGGTATCTTTGTCAACTTGACATCAGCAATGCTTTTCTTCATGGCGAATTGACCGAGACTACATACATGCAACAACCACCCGGCTTCGAAGACTCTCGGCATCCATCTTATATGTGCAAGCTTCAGCGGGCTCTGTACGGCCTCAAGCAATCTCCTTGCGCCTGGTGCTCTCGTCTCAGTGAGCGTCTTCAGCAACTTGGCTTCACCCCATCCACGGCTGACACCTCACTCTTCACTTTCTTCCATGGTGGTGTGACTATCTTTATGCTTGTGTATGTCGACAACATCATCATCGCTAGTTCTTGTCGTCGTGCTGTGGATCATCTTCTTGCTCAGCTTGCCCATACATTCCCGGTTAAAGATCTTGGTTCACTCCATTATTTCCTGGGGATTGAAGTGACTCCCAATTCTGGGGGCCTCTGTCTTACTCAGAAAAAATATGCTTTTGACCTTCTTCATCGATCTCACATGGAGAATTGTAAGCCGGTTTCAACCCCCATGTGTGCTCAGGAGAAATTATCTCAGGAACTAGGCAAAACTCTTGGCGATGAGGAGGCTTTTCATTATCAAAGCACTGTTGGCAGACTGTAGTACCTTACCCTTACAAGGCTTGACATTTCCTTTGCCATAAATAAGGTGTGTCAGTTTCTCTCCAAACCTACAGAAGTACACTGGGAGGCGGTGAAGCGGATTCTGAGATATGTGAAAGGGACCCTCTCAACCGGTCTTAGCATACGCAAATCAATATCTACTCTTTTGAGTATATTCATGGATGCTGACTGGGCAGGTTGTCCGGATGACCGGCGATCGACCAGCAGGTTTGCAGTTTTCTTTGGCCCAAACCTGATCTCATGGAGTGCGTGCAAACAGCCCACAGTATCTCGTTCATCTACGAAGCGGAGTACAAAGCAGTTGCTAATGGGACTGCCGAAGCTACTTGGGTACAATCTCTGTTAAAGGAACTCCATGTGTCTCGATCTCGCCCTCCGGTGCTATGGTGCGACAATCTCGACGCCACCTATCTTACGGCTGACCCGGTGTTTCATGCTAGAACAAAACACATCAAGGTTGACTAACACATCGAGGTTGACTTTCATTTTATAAAGGAGAAGGCGGTGCTTGGAGCTCTCGAGGTTCGGTTCATCGCATCTGAAGACCAAGTTGTCGATATGTTTACAAAGCCATGCACTAAAGTGATGCTGGAGCGCTGTCGTCGCAACCTCAACCTGTCCGCCGGTTGAGCTTGAGGGGGCGTGTTAACAGTAGCTGATCCTAACCAATATTGTAAACTAATCCGTCTATCTCTCCAACTGCTGCTAGCTGTAACCAACTGTCGTTAGCGGTAAATCCCAACAGTCCTAACTGTTGGTAATTCAATCTGTAATCAACGCTATGTGTATATAAGGAGATGACGGCCGATGCGTTTAGTCACGGCAAATTACTCCAATTGACTGAGCGCTACCTGCAGCGACAGGAAGATCTCGCAAGCCGGCGACGGTCGACTATCCAGTGAAGGTCCTGATAGGGACGATGCCAGCAATCTTGCATTCCTTCTTACTAACCCACCCCAATTAGTCTCTTGTATCCCTTAGTTCCTAATACTCCAATTCGTAGCGGAGTCATGGATTGAGTGCTGATCCATCACGAGAGCTTCACTAATTCATCCATTAATTCTCGTCCAGGGCAAACGCACTTTGCTCCTCATCACCTAGCCCTGCATTCAGTAAATATATACGTAGACCACACTACACCACGTTAGAAAACAGAAGGCATCTTCAAACGCCTCGAAAGCTCACAGGAACGCCCCAAAGGTCGTTGGCTCGTTGCAAGGCACTTTTATAAACGACAAGGAAAGTCGCGACGGAAAAACACTCTCCAGGCGTTTTCCTAAAACACCGGAAAAGCTCTAGCCATTGGAGGCGTTTTTCTAAAACGCCACAAAAGCCCTGACTTTTGGAGACGTTTTGCAAAAAATCGCAGCCAAACGATAGGACCTAGAGAAAAGAAACGACCTGGGCGCCCAGGCATTCACCGGGACACACACAGCCCGCGCCGGCCCATTGCCTCACATGCGCGCACGGAATAATATTTGTATTAGCGCTATGTATCGCAGGAAGTTGATACCAGAGACCTGCTTGCTGCAACTGCTTAAGAAGCAACCAGCTGAGCTGGAATGAGGCTCGTACCCGAGGCGAGACTATTACTTATAATTACTACTTATGTTGTAATTCAACTGGCCATTGGTTCAATATGTAAACAGTTAATGCCTTGTGGTTAACCAAGCCGGCTCGGTGTACTACACTTACGTAATGGTTTTCTATGTATACTACACTCAAGGGAAGATAATTTATTGTTTGTTATAACATGCTCGCCTTCGTCCAAGATCGGTCATTTTATATTCCGTTGCTCCATTCGCCACCGATACGTCATCGTCATATGCCGCTAACATATATGATCTTTTGAGACGTCTTCCAAAAACGCTTTAATGTAAGTGATCTATTGAGGTATTTTTTTAAAAAACTTCTTGGTATAGATAGATCTTTGAGTCTTAGGGGGTGTTTGGTTGGGCTTTTCAGCAGCTTTTCACTAGAAAAAGCTGCAGCCCAACCAAACAGCCAGCTTTTCAGCAGCTTTTCCCAATGGTAGCTGTGGGCTTTGCAGTGCAAATTCAGCTGTTTGGAAAAGCTGCCTTCTGCCAGCTTTTTGCAATGTGCTAAAGCTTCTGTGCTCATTTTCTAAAATATTGTAGATGGTTTGGATCAAGCAAAAGCCATATGTTCACTTTCCCACAGCCACAGCAGCTTTTCTAAACAGCCAGCCAACAACAGCTTTGTCAACAGCCACAGCCCAACCAAACAGGCCCTTAGTATAGGTGATCTTTTGAGGCGTTTTTTTTTAATTATTTTAGTATATGTTGATCTTTTTAAGACCTTTTAAAAAAATGCCTCAACATAGTGAGACTTTAAGGCGACCTCTCCAAAACGTCTTAAACATGATTTTGAGGCGTTTTCAAAAAGTACCGCTCACAAAACGCCTTCAATTCACGTCAGTATTATAGTGCCAGTAGTTCTTATTGTCCATGGCTTTGTTTGATCTGAGCAAACCGCTTAGGCGAGACGGTCAAGCTATGGGCAGCATTGCATGCATTGCTCGTCGTCGCAGCCGCATGCACAGTGGCTAAAACGGAGCTCGAGACAAAGGTGTGGAGTTAACGAGGCTTGCGTGACTCCGGTCGGCCATCGCCACTGCGCTCGACTGTGCAGAGCAATTCCTCTTTTTGATTGCCAATGATCGATCGGAGGAAGGATGAGAATAGATGCCATATTTTTGTCGCTGAGAACAGAAAGGTCCACTAATAATGTTGCGTCTAATAGATGGACGCCACGTAAGAGCGAGCACCGATGAAAGTACATAGCGGGTCATTGAGAACAAAAGAGATCCACCAATGATACTGCGTCTAATTAATAGATGGACACACGTAAGAGAGAGCACCGATGGGAGTACAGAGCAGGTCGCTGAGGATAAAAAAGTTCATCAATAATGTTACGTCTAATAGATGGACGTCACATAAGAGAAAACACGGAGAGTATAGAGTGGAAGCAGGTGTGCGTGTGGGCGGGTGGGGGCCCCTTAGGCTCGGCGAAGAGGGTCCCGAACTCGTCCAGGAGCTCGGCCATGAGGTCCTGGCCGGTCACGGAAAGCAACAATGGCGCCCTTGCAGGTGCTACTTCGCTATACCAAACCACTTGGTGGTTGTCCAGCCAAAACGCCATGGAGAGTAAGGTGAAATCCCAGAGGATGGGACCCGGCGTACTCAGCCACTGGACACCTAGCATGACGTCAAAGCCGCCAAGCGGGATGGTGCAGAAGTCGAGGGAGAAGGTATCCTGGCCGATGACAATGGATGTGTTGCAGTAAATGCTGTCGCTAGTGATGCGGTCGCCGTTAGCGACGGGGACGGAGAGACCCGCATGCTTGTGGAGGATGAGGTCGATGCGCTCGGTTAGTTTGGATGCCAAAAACTTGTGTGCCGAGAAGGTGTCGAAGAGGGCGACGAGGGAGACGCCGCCTATGGTGACACGAAGCTGCATCGTGTGGGAGCCGCGAATGCTGGACAGGGCTAGTAGCGAGATTTGAGGCTCATCTAGCCCTGAGTCGTTGTCCGGCTCGTCATCGTTGGAGTCCTCGGCAATCTGTAACAAAAATAGTTTCTTACAGCGGTGGCTGGGGACAAAGGTAACGTCGCAGTTGTAGCAGAGTCCCCAGCGGTGCCGTTCCTCCATCTTGGTTGGGGAAAGCTTTTTGAATGGCTAGGGAGCCGCTGGAGGCGGTCGAAGTGGCTCTATCACCGAGGGTGCTGCCGGCAACAATGGAGCCTTTCACGCTGCAAGTGGCATGAGCGGAGCAGCTGGAATGTGCTAGAGTGAAAGCCATGGTGATTCTACAAGATGTTCGGATGAGCAGGCGATGTCCATGGCATCCTCGAGCGTCATGGGTTTGAGGAGGACTTGGGCTTTGAGAGGCTCGCCGAGCCTGTTGACGAAGATGTCGTGTTCCTCCTCGTCTGGTAGGATCTTACAACGTGAGACGAGAGACAAGAATTGTTTCTAATAGTCGGTCACTATACCCGAGCGGCGAAGTGAGATGAGTTTGCCGAAGGGGTTGCTGCACGAAGGTGGAACAAAACGACGACTGAGGTGGATGATGAAGTCCTCCTAGTCTGGCCGGCCATGCTTCCGTTCCGTGTGGTAGCACCATAGGTTAGCCAGTCCTGTCAAGTGATAGGACACAGGCCAGGTCTTCTCATCTTCCCAGGTGTGTTGTCCGGAAAAGAATTGCTCATACCGATTGAGGCAAGGAAGCGGATCACCCTCCCCATCGTACGTCGAAAACTCGAGCTTGTGGAATTGAGGTGGGTGGCTATCAGCGTGGTCGTCCTCGACGCGGGAACCCCACCCGCTAGGGGTGGGCACAGTGCACGGTGAGGCTGAGTCGCCACCGTCCTTCTGTTGGGCCATGAGGTACACAACGGATGCCACGGGCAGAAGGAAGCGAGGAAGAACTGTGGGTAGATCGGAGGTGATGGCCGGTAGGATACCTTTGGGTTTTTTTTCCAGGCGTACAATGGAGGGCCATGTGCCTTGTGCTCTCCTCCGGACTCTGCATGCGGGTGGAGAGGGTAGACACTTGCTCCGTGGTGGCTGCTAGCTTGGCATTGCAGGCACGCAGTTCGAAGAGAGGTGCTCAACGAATTGATCGAGGGACACTGCGGTGATAGGGGCGTTTCGATCCATGGGCGTGCTCATGGTGGCAGGCGTGGCTGAGATTATCGGCTCTGATACCAAAACTGTTATGACCCGTGGATTGAGGCGATGGAGATGGAGGTGACGGCTAGTGCAGGGAAGAGAGGAGGAGACAAAGAGAAATTAAAGTTAAAAGAAAACCTCCTTATATAGATGGAGGAATCCAAAACCAACTAATCCTTAAAGGACACGATCTCTAACTTTGGTAACTAATATGAGTTTAAAAGAAAACCTCTAACTTGAGGAACAAGTCCTCCTTGCGCTGCTGGCTAGTTTGGCACACGCCTAAGGGCGGCCCACCGCTTATATTGTTGCCCCCACATTACATAGCTATATACAGGTAAGTGAAGCAGTCAAGACAGCTACAACTTGCAATGACGAGAATGTCTGAGCTTACCTGAATTAATTTGTTGCTCATCTTGTCAACTCTGTGCCGGTACATGTAGACAAATTTCTCAAATGGAAGTTTCCTATTTATCTGAATGTTATCTGAATTACCTTATGTATCGGGAGTTTTCTCCAGTACTACTGTCTTTTATGCACTTCAACATGACTCCTTTTCACAGCATAATATAATTCATTAGTGAAAGGATTCCACAGTGTTCACTGTTTTTCTCAGATACTGCATATCTAGATCAGATAAAAGGAAAATAAAGGCATACCATTTAGCAAATACAAGTAAACAAAGGAAATTTATGTTTTACCCATCACCAGTCCCTTTATAACCATCCATTTTTTGTCTCTTGGTGTCCACATTTGTTTCTGTTACTGGTTGCTTAATCAGTTTCGACATGGCTGAAGCTATTAATGTTGTTTAAGAATAGGATTAGGGGACTGTTCTTATTCAACTTTGGCAACATTGCTTTATGGCATCATAAGCAAATTATCATGCATATACTCATAGAACTCTACATTTGTAGGAAAACTCGTACATGTATAATCACGTCAGGCTACCCTCTAATGGTTCCTAGTGACTTATCAATGTCAAGTTTGTCAGCTGCACTGCAAGATGTAAACTTGCTAAACCTAGATGGATATTCACATGAAATGGCATTAGCTGTTGCTAAGCAGGTTAGTTCATTTATTGGAATTGTTACAATATTAATTCACTGAGACATCATATAACTTACACTAGTTATTTACAGAATTGGTTTTGTAATCTTTTCCAGAAATAGTTTAACCAGCCAGTATGGATCCAGTAGGATTTTGAAGATTGACATACTACATGGCAAAAAGAATTACATGATATATCATTGACAGCAACACTATCTAAAAACGCAACACAAAAAAAGAAAAAAAGGACTATCTAAAACCTGTGAAAAATCATAGTTTAATCTGTTGCTTGATAAAAATCAGAAATTGACAGGCTGATCTGATGAAGATTCCTATATTGGTTGACGCGGAACCAGAAAGGACAAAGACAGAATTGGAAAGTTTGCTCTGTCTAGCAAGTTACATTGTCTGTTCGAGGAAATTTCCAGAGGTATGATCCATTTTAACAGAAATGAATATTCCTTGTTTTCAATTGTATGCTTTTAGTACAGTTTCATTATTTATTTTTCATACACTAATTTCAGTGACGTCTTCTTCTTCTTTTTTTAAGAAATGGACATCCATCTCTCCATTCCCTCTGCACTACTAGAGATCCTTCTGCAAATCTCCGTGCGAGATTCTTGATTGTAACCCTTGGAGAAAACGGCTGCATGATGCTTGAGAGGTGCGAAAGTGATCAGTTTTGGTCTTCTCCTCATAAGATTAGCAGTAGCGAGGATCAACATGATGTATAATTGTTGCCTTTGAGATTTCAAGTTCATTTTATTTACTATTTGATGTGTTCTTAAACAGGTGATGATTCTGGAATAGATGCAGCATTTCTGTTCTTCGCAGTTGTTTGAGATTGTCGTGTCATCAAAATTGTGAGAAATTTGCTGACTGTTCGGCACCTCTTTTACTATTTTACCCTTCTCCATTTTATTATTCTAGTTCATGAGACTATCTGCAAGAGGGCTTGGGACTATATCTGGAAGACTGCTCATAGGAACAACAGAAAGTATTCCAGCTTCAGAGCTTGTCGATACCACCGGTTGTGGGGATGCATTTATAGGAGCAGTACTTCATGGTGAGGCATATTAACTTAGTCCAGAGTGCCTATATCTTAGATTCTTTCTTTTCTTTGTTATATTTTGCCCAAGGAGCAAGCAACCGATGGCGGATTCAAAGGGTGGCCAGGGTAGGGATAGGCCCACCTTATAAACTCATGTTGATCCGTATACTATAACAAAAAGAAGAATTTTTTTTTATACTGCTGGGCTCACCCTAAGAAAAAAAATTATGTCAAGTTGGCCCACCCTAACTCAAAATTCTGAGTCCGCCACTGCAAGCAACTTGTTTAGAAATAAGCACCGGAACAGCTACTCTTTTGCTGAACTTGAGTGCAGGAATATGTTTCTCGAGATGACATTCAATACCAGCCAGTAATTTTTGTTTTGAACTAAATAGTGACACCAGTTAGTTATCGTTTACACTTTATCGTCATCTTACCCATACTGACTCTACATAGGATTATTCACAGAGATGCCTCCCGAAAAGATGCTGCCTTTTGCCTGTCAAGTGGTAAACCAATTTCCTTCTGCTACGAAATACCACAAAAGTAGCGTTATTCTTCCACTGATTCTGACCGAGATGCACTGAGCTTGTTTTTCATGTTGCAGGCCGGCATCAAATGCACAGAGCAATAGGCGCGTGGACCGGCCTACCGTGGCAATCTGATTCTAGCCTGGCTAAATTCGTTAGGCATTGCCAAAAATTGCGCGAGAGAAAAAAAAAGGGAAGGACGTTGGTTAGAGAAATGCACCATGTTCTCAGCTGTTGCTTAGATTTCCACCGGCTGAAACATGGTGAGCATCAGTTACATGGCTCAATTGGTGAATTGGATGCTACAGTGTCAGCATAAGGAATTGGCATGTATCTCTTTTCCCCCTTGAAGTCATGCATCTAGAGGTACTGTTTGGTTGAATAAAATCAGCATGGAATGAAGTCTTTTTCTTCCCTGTTTGGTGCAAGAGGATCTTACAACAGGTGAAAGAATGAAATGAAATGAATTTGTATGTTCATTGATGAGTACTCTTCATTCCCATAGCATCCTCTGTATGTAAGCTGGTCAAACACTTGGCTTATATTGTAGAGCACGATGTCGATCAACCGGCCGCCGGTCAACGCGTCTGGCCAAGCGACACCGGTAAACGACGACATGTCCTCCGGCTGCCGCCGGCCGTTGACACGTCGACATGTGTACCTTGTTCTTCTGACACACAGTGTCAGTGCCGGTTCTTGGAACACGTAGATGGGGCGGCCCTCCTGGGAGATACGCGCTGAGGGGGAAGGTGAAGGCAGCCGTGGTGTAAGGCTCGCCGGAGGAGGAGGGGGGAGCACGTCGTCGAGCTCAGCGACGGCGACCTCGTCATCTTCCCCAGGGATATGATGTGCACTTAACACATCGTCGTCGCCGTGGACATGCACCACGCTTTTGATCCGTCTTGATAAGAGCCAAGGCTTGCTGCGTGCATACTGACCCGGTCCAAGGATGCAACAAAATCAGGCAAATGTGCAGAATTTAACCGTGTAACTGACGTCTATGAGAAGCGTTGTTTATCTCTGCAGGGCGAACAAACCAGCATTGCACCTACGTGATGAAGCATCAGGTGAAAATGTGAATCTACTGACCTACAAGTTTCTAAAAACACAAACTCTTAGTTAAACCAGTAAAAAACACTATTTCATATTAGTCTTCTTATCTTCCCTGCAGCTGCTAAACTTTAGAAGTTCTATGAACTTCACATAAATTTCACCAATTCTCATTGTCCCCCCAATTCTTATTTTCACTGGATACGGTGCCTTCCATATTATCCCTGCTATAGCATTCTGCACATATTTCTCCAAAAAAGAAAAGAAGAAGGGAAAAAAGAATCATTCTGCATAGACTACTCAGCTAAGTGGAACACAAATTTCAGTCTGTCAAGAGAAGCTTTGCTACTATCAGGCAAAACAAAATGCCTGACAGTACCAGCAGACTATCAACAAGATGTACCCCAGCAAGTGCAGAAGATTAGCCATGGCAGTACTCAATACACATTTGATTGAGCTGTACTGCTAAACGTGCAGTTCGGCACTAGAATATGGACCATAGGTAAATGAGCGACAGCCAGGGAATTGAGATTCTGCTCTTCTACTTCAGAGCGGTAACTATTAACATCTAAGGCCTAGTAGAAGGCCTGTATGGCTGATATGTCAACGACAACCCATGAATCAAAACATTTCTACCACAAAACCTATAGACTGTACAAGAAACATCTCCTCCTCTCTCCTACGAAGGAAACCTACAAACCAGCTTGTTGGTTGCACTGGTTTTATTATCCATGAGGTTCAGAACATGCAAAGGCAGTCAATCCTTCAATGCGCTGCTTAAGCCCAATCTTCAAGCTCAAAGTCAAATATAAGGCCTGTTGAATCCAATCCTGAAGACTCCATCTGATGAGCGGCTTCTATCAATAATCCATCTCCAGGGGAACTTACAAAACTATCAAGATGATCTTCATTTGGAATAAGACTGCTCTGGTAATTCAGAGGATTCAAAGTTTGTGTTGTTTGTGCAGGAGCATTTGCCTGAACATTACCACCTGTTGTTTGACTGGGCAAATCATTCCCATAGGAAGTCATCAGGTTTGCGGTTGGCGCAACAGACTCAGCGTGAAGGTCCACCCCGTGGTTCACACTGGAATGCAGAGATTGGGTGGAAGTCTTCACAGGCTGCTGAGACTGTGCAGTGCTGGTACTGTAATCTGAATCATCCAATACCCCCAGATCAGATGCCACACTAGCAAGTATGTCTTGCCAGCTTTGTGTGGAAACATCCATTACTGGTTCTGGCAGGAATTGTGTTCTCTGAGTCATAAGCGAGGTGCACCGTGAAAGTTGTGGTCCTATGCCATGCACTCCATTTGAGGCAACCTGAAAAGATGGCACTGGCTGACCTTGTTGTCCCTGAGATGCTATTGGTGCACTGAGAGATCTCTGAGGGGAATTGTTGTGAAGAGTACCAGTGAAAGCACTAGTTCCTGTTGCAGCTTGAGCTGGCTGGGATACATGTGGCAATGCCTTGTGCATCAGGGGCAGGTCACTGATGGTAGCAGCAGAACCAAATTGGTTAGCATTTCGGATTGTGGGGCCTGGAGAAGCAGTCCCTACTCTTTTGAATCTTCCACGCGAATGAGTAATTTGAGCAGTGTGAACATTGCTTGTACTTCTCCCAGCTCTTATCGCAGGGGATGCTCTTGGTGTACTGACAGTTCGTCCTACATTTAGTGAGACTCTAACTGAAGTATGTCTTTGTTGGTTTTGGCTCACAACATTCAGAAGAGGACTTCGGTTGGCAAGAGAGCGGCCGATACTTGATAAAGGCGGATGTGATTGTGGGACTGAGACTTGACACTGTATATCTTGCTGTCTGGGTGACGTCATTGTTGGGTACACAACATTCTGGTGTTTTTCTGGATGAGATGCTGGCAGACTTTTGCACTTGAATGCTTCTCTCAGTGTTTTCCACCTCGTTTCCTTTTCCGTAGCATGGCAATGATCATTAATTGAGATACCTTTACCCCAATAATTACATGGAGCTGGAGCGTCACATACAAAACAGTGGCACTGCATTTTGAAAACAACAATGAAATCACATTACAAAAATATACTATCTACCCTGCTAGTATACACTATCATATCACCAACAGCAGGGAGTGAGTGTTTGTTACTTACCATGCTACAATGCTTCATGTGAGAAGTAGTACTGAAGGGCAAGTTAGAGCATAAATGGCGTGAGTGAGGGAAGTCCCTGCATGCTACCTGCAGAAGAATAGATAAATGTTAAGGTGGATAACAAAGGAGTGCTACTACTACAGGTAAACTGTAGTTTCGATGAAAAAGCTCATAATTATGTTTGTTAAATTTGACATGAACTGAAAACCACAGATATATTCATTCATAGACAATATGAGCAGGTAGACATGGAATAGTACATGTACTTAAGCAAACCACTTCCACGTTGCAAGTTAAATAATGCATCTTTAACCACCTTATTATTTGAATCAAAGTGTATGTTCCGCAGCAGTGATCACATGATATCAAATTAATGAATACTCTCTAAACAACATTTGCAACTCGATTCTAGAGTCACGCATACACATCCAACAAAATCAGGACAAGATGACCGTCAAACAGAACAGAACATTTCATCTCTATACACAGCCTCCAATATAACAAGGTACTGCTTCTATGGTATGCACAAAATGCAATGCTGTGGATCAAAATGGAAGGAAACAAATACCGGTCCTTTCTCCGCAACTATCTGCAATTCATCCGAGCTGCTATCTCCCGCACTCCCCTTCTCCTCTCCAACGGTAACAGCCCTATCAGGGTCACCGTCTAGAACCACACAATCATCATCGTCCTCACCATCACCACAACCGGACTTGCCCTTCTTCTGCGGAAGAACTGGCGCCGCCGACAACTCACCCATCACCACGAGATCAAAGAAATTGTCCCCATCTGCCTCATCATCATCCTCATCAAAAAGCTTCGATACCCAGTCGACAGGCGGCTTCATGGCCATGGAAAAGTCCTCCTCATCGGAGCTGATCTCCACAACATCCCCCGCCGATCCCATCCACCCGCAGAACCCTACCACAGATGCACTCCGGAGTCCGGGCACAGATTGCCCAAATCGGCCAGAACTGGGACGACCCCAGAGGAACCAAGAAACCCTCACCAAAACAACACTAGCCGGGGAAAGGGGAGCCAAAGAAGCCGTCGCCCGCCATGGATCCGGAACCAAAGATGGTTCCCAAGAAACACCTCCAGGAGCACACCTACCTCATCAAAATGCAGTCTTGGCTCGATCGGCGGTCTATTGGTCGTCGCCGCCGCTCAAGGGTTTTGCCGCCGGAGAAGGGGAAAAACCCGGCGATTTCGATAGCGATCGGGGATGAGGAAAGTGCATGGAAGCAAGAGATTCTGGAGAAAAAGCACATATAGATATAGAATCAGAAAGATCGGGGGCGGAAGCCAAGTCAAGAACTGCAAATGCTTCGATTGACATATAACATAAACAAGAAGGGGGAAAAGCCAGCGGGAGAAAGAAAAGTGTGCAACCTGAAGCAGTCCTCTCTCCTCGATGGAGAAGAGGAGGAATATTACTCTGGAACAAGAAGAAAGCAGGCGAAGCTAACTGCTCCTCACGTACAGAAATCTCGCAAGAAATTTTTGCTTTTAGTTCCTCACAATATGTCCCTCTAATTCCTGGATTTTATACGACATCGTATTGCCGTCCCGATATTCCGACGGGCCAATGCCGGGGCCCGGGGGTGACGTTGTTTCTGGGAGGGGAACGTAGCGGGTTATTGGAGGCTTGCATCCGGTTTGGGATGGGCTTCTCTCGACTTGACCTATCCATTCCCAGCTCTCTCAAGTTTTAACTATGGTGATCTAAGGAATAAGGTGAAGCCTCCAACAAAGATGGTTGCACAATCACAACTATGGTGATCTAAGGTGGAGCCTCCAGCAAAGATTGTTGCTCAATTAGCTAGTCATAAAATGCAGCGTATGTTGTTCTGTTTATCAAGCGTTGATTGATGAGTTTCATAAGGCTGAGAAGTTGAATGCGGGACGATATTCAGAGCTTTGTTGCCTTGTTCTTTCCATAATGGGCGGAGGAATGGATTATGCGCGGTAACTGTCCCCGCCGACGTCTCACTAGTCTAGGCAGGAGAAACTCTCCCGCCTTTTATTTCCTGCATAGCATCATCCTTTCTTGTGGGTGTTATGAACGCGTAGTCATTTATTTCATTTGATTTCGGATGAGTCATGATTGGTTCAACAAGAGACATTATTGTTTGTCGTTGTGATGGATCTATCATGTTTTGACCACTTTGATTATTTTGCTCAGGTCTTAGTGGTAGATTGGGTTATCTTGATTTTGACCTCTCCATGTCCGAAGTCTCTCAACTCTGGTGACCCACGATGGAGCCCCTAAAGACTAATGATGGTTGCACAATCAGCTGGTTAGAAAATGCAGCGTGTCATTTGTTTATAAGCGTTGATTGATGGGGTTATAAGGCTGAGAAGTCATATGTGACACGATAGTCAGAGCTCTGTCAACCTGCGCCTTTCGTAACGATCTGATAAAGAGATTAAGTCCGCTGAAAGTATCTAAAAATTTGACTAGAAGGGGGAAAGGACGAATAGAAAATTATCAAAGTTTAACCTAAATTAATTTTCTAATAAAAGTATCTCAATATATACTTAAAGAATACTAAGCAAATCTAGCATACAAGTAAGCAAAATAAACTAAAACAAAATTGCGGAAGTAAAAAATAGTAGTAAAGAAAAAAAAAGAAATGCGAGAATTTACTGTCGAAATTCAGATTCTTAACGATACTCTACGTCTCCGTTGAGAAAGCTTGACTCAACAATCGAAATTGACATCAAATCATGCTCTTCCCTTAAGAAGTTTGCCGATGCAAAATTTTCTCATTTTCTTGGTAGCTCTTTAACTTGCGGTAGGCGAGTTTCAAACCTACATAAATTTGATGAAACTTCTTGCAGTCTTCTTAAAGGCTCCCAACAACGTCTAGCCGTCTATGAGACGTTAATCTTCAAGAGTAACAAGTCGTAAGCAATTGATTGGCTTGGAGATAAACTTTTGTTTGATGCTCAGCTTGGCACTAATCTCACACTTTCAAAGATTTTCTTACAAAGATTAAAACTTGAACAGTTAAGAAATGAGGAAGTAAAGATTTGAGAACAAAAAATGATTTGGCAAAGAGTTAATAGTGTAAGAAGGAAGATTGATATATTTTATAGGTTGAAAATTTCTAAGAACAACGGTGGCCGAAGAAAAATGGGCATCAGCTCTAATTGACAAAGACAAATGGACACAACTTCTGGATTATAAACTTTTCTAAGCACCACATCTCCTGAATTTTCCTTTTAAAGAAAGTTACCGATATAGCGGTAGCTCTCGTTTGTCCCCGCTGCCCCCGGTGCGCCATTCTGCCGAACACCTTCGCGGGCACCACCGTCTCCTCCATATTCCGGCGACTAATCCCCCTCAATGGCGGATAGATTCTTCGCCTACGCCTCCACTACCCCGCCGCCGGGGGAGGACGCCGGTATCGCCCTCCTCTCGGGCCCTCCATGCTGGTAGGCATCTCACGCTCTCCTTGGCTTACTCGGACTAGCTCCTTTTCCGCCCTGCGCCCATTTTGCCACCCTGTTGCTGCTAGGACAGTGGGAAGACCTCGCTCCTTTTCCAGTTCGCGATAAACCGTGCGGCGGAGAGCGGCCGGGGCGTGGTGTTCATCTGCAGCAAGGCGAGGTTGGAGAGCAATCCCCCCTTCTTGTCCCAAGTGAGAAGCCTTGTCTGCCGGTTTTGCTTATGGTGAAGCTGGGTTCGTTGGTTGCTCCCGATTTCTGAAGCCACACATTTTCCTTTGCATCCAGGGTGTTGATCCATCGCTGAACGTGCTTCAGAGAATACAAATCAAGTAAGGTGCCGAACTCATGGATGTGGGTTCTTGTTCGACATGTCTACTTTTGTAGTAGCTGATTGTATTTTGTAAGAAAACTCATTAGTTCCAATGCAGAGTATCGGACATGTCATGGACTGATATTTCAAGTGTTTTTTCAGACCAGTTTCAGATTTTCAATTCTGTTGAAATAGTAGATTCAGCTATTTAATGCAGTGATGGTTAAATTATGCTCAATGTTATGTATTTTCTGCTTGTAGATACGTTGAAGATGATGAGGGAATCAGAAAATACTTTGCTGCATTTCACTTGCTTGACAACTTCCCTGCTGCAGTCATCGTTGATGATTTTACCGGGTTCTTCTCTGAGAGGTGCTATTTTTCCCCCTTCTTGCTGACATTAATGACACAATGACATTCATCTGCATGCATTGCAAACTCCATGCCTGGGACTCAGTTTGAGCATTTGCAACAATTTCAAATCCCCTTATGGGCTGCAACCACAAGATGGCTTCATTGTAGATACATTTTGTCTAGATAAAGTCAACTCAGGACGGCATTTGTATCTGACATAATGATGATTTGTACCAGGTCATTTCTACAATGTGTTGGGTGTCATTTTGTCCCCTAGCTCAGCATATTCATTCCATAATATGGTTATCAGTTGTTGTACTGAAACATTTGCTTGTAGATCACCTGCTTTACTCTGTTTTAGGATGGTTTGATCTTTTAGAAAGCACTTAGGGTATCTCCACCATCAAAACAAAAATTCGTACAGTTTAGTAATTGACAGAATTACAGTATTTACACACATATTGATGTTTTAATGACTAGATCTTTTTTTTAAGGATTTATCTGACTAGTTCTGACTATGTTGAAACTATAATAGGAGCTGTCAGCAAAGATATGGAAATACTAGGGCTCGAGATCTAGCAATGGTTCGGATACTAGCTTTGTGTCAAAATGCTATTGCACATGCAAAGTAAGTGTTGAAGTTAATCCCAGATCTTTAAATATGTCCCTGTTTCTGTGTTGTTTAAAGTAAACATCTCAAACTCTTTCTTAGTGCAAAGCTTGGAACCCTTGGATCTTGCAATCTCTTGCTCTCTGATGTACATCAAGGTGACAACCCAAGATCCCTGTTCATTTACAAGAGATGGATAAGTTCCATATATACAATCCAAGGTAAATCATGTAAGTAGCCATTGTTCTTTTTCATTCCTAGTTTTATCAAGTGAATCTTTTGTATTGCCATCCATCGCCCTCCTTTAGTTCCGTTCACTAACATAGTAGAACATTTTGCACTCACATAGAATGTTGTTGGGAGATTCACTTATTGTATTTGGTATCCATCTTAATCTCTTCTTTGATGAGAATACGTGGTTGAACATGACAAAGCACCAATACCAAATAGGTTGCCCAAGATTGCACATACTGATTTAGTTGAAAATGCTAGATAAGCACATACTGATTTAGTTGAAAATGCTAGATAACATTAATTCTTCATTTCATGGAACTGTCTCTATTTCTAGTCTGTTCTTTCATGACCGAACTATATATAGATTTAATTTTGCTTGACTTAGTATGGTTACATGATTTAATTTGTCTTGTCTTTCCTTAGGTGATGGCCTAGGATCCTACCTACTCAAGAACATTAGCAGTTCACAAAGTGGAACCAGGGAAGCAAGAACAGCAAAATACTCAATAGCTCTGCAGTATCTTGTTCTCGAGGAGATCAGTGAATAATTTGTCGCTCTTTCATTCAACCTCAGTGCGTGAACATGCAGAGAAGTAACCTTAGACAAGCAGAACAGGAAGATTACAGTAGCTTATATCTAGTATTGCATACAATCTCTCACTTCTACTTGGCGCATGAGTTGATTGTAAGTGAGAATTTTGCATTCCTATGTTGATGATATTGGGTATTCCCTTGTGACCGCGACACGCAATTTGGTTAACATGTTCTATTCAGGAAGATGAGATTTCAGTAAGCCAGGAAACTGTTTTAGTTAAGGACGTGAATGCTTCAATGTGCCTAACAAGTTCTTAAGAATGCTGCATGCTCTTGCCTGAAGAACATCCTTGGCTGGAGCTGGTGGTAAACTGGCTGCCCTAGCAGTAGAGAGTATTGGCTTCTGTTGATTACGTTCCTTTGCTCTTTCAGTGAATATTTAGATACTGTGTGCTTGAGTTCCATCAAAACTGATCTCTCCCCCAAATCATTTGAACATACAACTAGAACAATATGCAATCCAAGGCGCTGGTAATGAACTGCTCCATACTGAGTCCACTGGAAGAAAAAGACCTGACAACGACATGATATTTAAAGTTGCAAGTAAAAGCACATATGCGAAAGCACCACAGAATAACTGTAAAAGTTAACTATTACACTGGTTCAGATTATCATATATTAGCATTAGGGGAAAAAGGGTACTAAAACCAAAACTCGGCAAACACTAGCAACTTAGCAAGGTGATAGAATGAACAAAATGTCGCATTTATAGTCAGTGTATGACATAGGTAATTCTTGTGGGGCAAAAGAAGCTCAGTCACATCATTTTCGATGTAATATCTCCACATGGAATATTAGACACATCTAAGCAGGAACGGCTGATTTCAGTTTGGGTAAGAAGAAAAAAAAAGAGTGCCTGGGCTGAAGACAGTTCCATAAAGATAATACACAAAGCTCATGTAACTCCTAAGCACACACTAGCAGGGAGCTCAGTAAGAATTCAAGAACTCCATCATCTCCCACATGATCTAAAAACTACAACTCACAAATGCCACCTAGGAAGTAGAAGCTGTGTCACGATTAAAGGCAAGCCAAGTCACTCAGATATCTTTAACAATCTCAATGCCCATTGAGTTGGCTGTGCCAATGATAGATTTGCACAATGCCTCGAGTGACATATGCTTGCAGAAGGGGTCAGCCTGCTTCAATTTTGCGATCTCATACACGTGGCGGAGCGTTAGGGATGAGACGGCGTTGTGACCTGGACGGCTGCTGGCTGTCTCAATTCCTGCTGCCTTCTTGAGGAACCATGAAACGGAAGGTGACTTGACTACAAACTCGAAAGTGCTATCCTTGTAGGCGGTTAGAGTGACTTGCATAGGAGTTTCTGCCTTGTACTTCTGGGTCCTTGCATTGAAATCCTTGCAGAATGCCATCAAATTGAGCCTATAAAAACCCAACGCTGGACCAACTGGTGGTGCAGGACGGGCAGCACCAGCCGGAACGATCAAGCGGATTGTTGCCAGTATAGGCTTCCGCGCTGCTGCATCTTTCAGAGTTGCCATGTGATTGCTTTAGTAGATCTGCAGTAAACAAGAGAGCTTCCATCAAATCAGCGGAGTTTTCAATGAATTTTGGCAGTTAAGAGAACTCAATGAAATGTTTGCTAAAAGCAACATCCCACATAGGGTCTGCCATCTGCCTCCTCAAAGGCTTCAACTTTTGAATTAACAGACACTAGATGTCAAGGATAAACCTGAAATGTATCTCAAGAGCCAGCTTCAGAAATAAATAATTCACAGTGGCATGGCAATTCCTTAGCCCCTTTAAGCATGGATTTTTCTGCTCTAAAAGAAGCAAGTTCCGCATTATTCCTAGTCTCCTAAAATTTTCCTGGCAATATGAGACTAAAACAACAAGAGTATCTACCATGCATGACACAAGGACTGAACTCTAGAATGGCAAATTAGCATTCATTTCGAATGAGGAGACGAACTAAAAATCATGCGATATGGCAGGTAATTTATTGGACACTGAATTGCAATCACCAGATCGTAGATAAAGCACTATCTCGTAAAATAAATAAATAAAGCGCTTTCTAGAGCAAAGTGGTACCACGAATCCTGATTCAAAGCTAGGGACGCTGATTACTACCACAAAAACAAAAGGTTGGAGCTAACTGCAAGCGACGCATTCAAGGGAGAAAAGGCACTGCTTAAGAAATTGCAAGTTTGTAATCGCCCTTGCTATCACAGTGACCATTTCTTTTGCCAAGACACAGCAGGTACCAAGATGCACTCAAGTACTAAACCCTAAACCCAAACTCTTGAAGACATAATCACAACACACCATACCAAAGATAAAATTGACCTCAAATGACAAAGAAAAGAACACGAATCAAAAAAACTTCTTAACCTTTCCTTCCCCCGTCACTGCAGATCTAATTCACCTTCGTTAAAGCACGCAACCAAGTCCCCAGTCAGAAGAATAAAAAAAAGACTCGAATTAAGAACAACAACCAATCTCACTACTCATAAAACCCTCAGAGACAAAGCAACAAGCTCGTACGGCATCTTTCGTACCAGGTTCCAAATTCCACCTGGCATCTCACTCGTGCTCTTGGGCATTTCATCGAACACCTTCCAGGTGCCAAGGGAGGGTGCTCGACACTGCAGACACAGCACAGGCGCAACAAGGCACTGCTCCGGTGATCCTGATCGGATCGAGACCACGGACGCACCCAATCCCGTAGGACAAGCCGTGATCAAAGAGATATATACATGTCCCGAGAAGAAGAAAGCACTCGCAACCTGCTGAACTATACACGCATTCCGGATCGACAGCTTAACATCGAGACTGAGAGAATTCGGGGCAAACCTGGCCGCCCCCTCGCCTCGACGGCTAGACGCGCCGGTTGCTGGTCGCCGCCGCGCCCGCGCCGCGTACACTAGCTCGCCGCCCGGTTGCTCGAAATCGGGCTCAAAAGTGTAGATGACGGGCTTCGGATTTTATTAAGTAAGCTGTTTCCGGTCTCGTGGGCCTCAACATTTTTTGATTTAGTTGCGCGGTAGCCAAGCCGGCCCACGCTGATCCAATCGACGCAGCATATAGTTGAGCATTTCTTCAACACCCGATTGGCATCCAAACAAACATGAGTGTTACTGTGTAAACCAATCATTAAACACACTTAGAAAAACTAACCAACTAGGATGTATCCCAGTTGCCTTCCGTAAAACTCGGCCCATAGAGATTTAACGGCTTGAGGAGCAACATCGTGCGAGGATAGTACAAGTAGAGACTCCATTAATGCATGAAATAATCGGATTCGTGCCACGATGATGGAAGGAACTTGCACATTCTAGGTTCAGTGACATGTCTGCCACGCGAGAACTTTCGCATTGTATTCATCTTCCAAGCAAATCATATCCTCTCATTAGAAAATTAGCGAGGCCTACAATACAATAAGAGTAATGCCGCAGTTTGTTTACACCGACCGAAGCCCAGGCCATTGCTCCCCGAGGACCCTGCTATCCACTTCTAGTGTGCCTCCATGCATAGGCAGTCCTTCCGCTGTCAAGAGACAACGCGGGGAACATAAAAAAGAAATAAATGAGGTACGAGGGAATTCCTCACTCAGCCGATGGTTTTGCATCATCGTCCATTTGATCATCTCCAGGAAGCCCAAATATCCGTAGGTTACGGTCCATAGAACCTACGGTGATATACTTGGCATCGGCTCCAAACTTCGCACAGGTCACTTTCCCTGTCAAAGGACACGAATCACAAGAACGAAGTTAGTTCACCTCAAGCGTACATACCCATTCAGAGAGAGAGAGAGAGAGAGAGGAGGGGCGAGGGTGCAAACCTGTTCCTGACAAATCTGGTAAGGTCTTGATAAGATTCCATTCGGTCTTAACGTTAGCTACTTGGTAAACCCTGGAACCACAGACAAGAAGTACTAGATATTTAATTTTACATTATAAAACAATTGACAGAAGGGATGGTAATCTTGCATAAAAACTCAAATGCACTGTAAGATAAAATGTCCACTGTTCGAGTTATACAGGTCATCAGCCCTACAACTAGGAGGTCCAAATAGCATGCCTAGATATATCGTAAACTCCCCTCCAGTAGCAATGCGACTGCCAGGGAATCAAGAACATACCTTATATCTGAACCAGCAACTGCAAGATAGCTTCCGCTAAAATCAAATTCCACTGCAGAACAAAAGAGAAGGCATTTTATGCATCGTACAATTGAACCAATATCAAGAAACCAAGAAATTCTGCAGGAGGAGACATGCGGAGTACCACAATCCTAGACAACAATGTAAATAATATATCAACACAGAATTTAATGAGTCAAGGGAATCTGGCCCACTAGCTATAGCTATGCATATACAAGCACATGCACTATTCACAACTTAGTAATATGCTTGAAAGTTTACTACTGCATGGAGCACAAAGTAACGTACAAGTTCCTTACCAGAAATTTGTTGGTGTGTCTGAGTCATATGGAGAGAAAGTCCTGAAATTTCTCAATTTCCGTAGATCCCAAAGCTTGACACCATCAAGAGCAGCAGTCTGTAAGGGGATGGTGAAAAATATCAGAATAGCAAAGACATGCAACATTGTGCACATTGCTTTATGGAACCATGCATACCGCTAAGAAGTAACCATTTTCAGAGAAGGACATAGCAGTGACTGGTCCAGCATGCCCCTCAAACTTTGCAACATTTGACTACAGACAAAAAGAATGCCAATTAGTAAATATATTTCAAGAGCAGACATGCATGACCGCCCGAAAAATATTCTTGAAAACAGTTGCACTATCAACCTGAGTCTTGACATCCCAAATTTTGACAACAGCTTCAGTAGTTCCTGTTCCAAGGATAAGCCCATCTGGATGGAAAGAAGCAGATGTATATCCCTCTTGTCCTGAAGCCTCACCAACCTGATTAAAAAGGATTTTCAGCATTGCATACGCATGAATGTATGTGCACACATGGCAAGTAATGACTGTAGACTATGTGAGTGGACCTGTGAGAGGCAAGACCCTGTTGAAATATCATAGAAACACCAAGTGTTATCCTTGGCAGCGGTCACAAAGTACTTCTGAGTCGCATGGACTGTAACAGCTTCAACCTGAGATTTTAAAAAATAAAACAAAAAGACACAGAATTTGCTCATCCTGAGGGATTTTTTAAATTAAAAAAAGAGTTCAAAAGGACAGAATCTGTACAAAGAAAACATTACAAACAGTGTCAACGGATTATGATGATTTACATGAACTGGGGCATACAAAAATGGAGCATTTTCACATGTAAAAGCAGAACATGAATGAACCAAAACAGGTCAACAGCTAAGGGGCAAGAAAACTTGAAGAATGACATCTTCCGTGTAAATTTGTATGAAGCATAATAGAGCTACCACACATAATATGTCACAACAGAACTTCTGTCTCTAATCCTTGATAGTTTCCTCAAGTTGATAGGTAATTCAAACTAGAAATTGGGCACGAATATTAGTTTTGTAAATGTTGCCAAATCTAATATAATGGCAACAAAATGTCGTAGAAAAGAATAATGAATCTTGCAAGCAGTAAGAGTATCAGCTATCCTTAAAGCATAATTCTGAAGACAGGAAATTATAACCTCAAGCATGTGAGATCTGTTTTGCAGAAGCAAGATCCACCTAAGTAGTAAATACTAACCTCAGCGGTATGATCTTTCAATGTGTGGATGCAATTATAGCTTCCATCTTCACTCCCTTGCCAAATCCGAACAGTCTGCAGTTAAAGGTCAGTGAAGAATTAAACTGCCAAAACTGATATCATCATATAATTGGAACCACAATAAAACTGATGGTTTCTCAATCTCTTGCTGAGGGCTAAAAAGACTGATCAGTCCTGTGTTTCCGCCATTAATCTCACTAACGTAACAAAGGAAAGCAGTCCATTTATAATAGGAGTAACATCAGCAGGTCAATAAAAACCATAGAAAGTTTTACTTCGATTCTGATTATCCATAAGTGAGCATGAAAAGGAAATATTCCCATGACTTCGGAAAGCTGCTGTAGTTTACTGACCAACAACCCAACATGCAGAGGTGGCTATAGCCTGCTACTAGTATCTAGCATCTCTGTGTTTGAAGAAGATAAATCATTATCTTAAATTCTTTGTAGATAAATCACCTCTCAAATTATGAAGTCAGAAGTTGAGTTGGCCTAAATCAATCCCGAAGTGCCATACCCAACTCGTCTTGGATTGATTTGGATTATTTTTGCAGTTTATATCAAACTACATACAACTATTACCAAAACAAAATATATAAGTAGATGCATTCTACTGGAGAAAGAGGAACTATTGGAAAATATATACCTATTTTGTTGCCTCAGAAAACCATTTCACAAGCAATACACAAGGTGAAGAATAAGCAATCGAAAATGGTTCTTCAGACCATGTCAATCAGGATATATATCAAAAAGGAAGGCCATTGTCTTATCTTGTGCACAAAGCCACAAATTAACTTTGTTGTGAGCATTTAACTATCACAATTACTAAATGACAGAGCCGAGCAGCTTATAAAATTAACATGTGATTACTGTAACCATTTTTCTTGTGACTAATTAAACGTACAGAAAGTGGCATACCTTATCTGCTGATCCACTTACGACAAGCTCGTCCCGAGGAACAAATTTCAAAGCAGTTATCTGTGAATGAGAAAGTTGCAATGTTACGATTAACTTTAGAAATATATGAAAATAATAAATAGACGATGTGTTACAAGCACATGGGGGAAAGACCTTCTTGGAGTGACCAGCAAGTGTGCACAGGATTTGACGGATGGCCTATCAAAAAGCACTGCATTGTATCGATGCCTCCAGTTGCAATAATGTCCTGTTAATCCAATTTAATCACAATTTGCACCAAAGTAAATGAACCAATCTATGTTTACTAATCCCTGTGCAACATAATGCACCATGTCGCCAGAAAAAAGTAAATGTATTAATAATATGCTGTGTAATAATATTAATGTGCAACCTTAGATTCAGTTTAACCGTAAGCACATAGCATATACAATATTCAAAGGAAGGCAAACTAACAATTTAACCTTTGAAGGATGGATATCCATAGACAAAATGCCTGGCTTGTTTGTCTTGTGGAGTGGATGACTAGAGATCTGAGTATATCTCTCCAGTGCATCAATTGCGCCAAACTTGGTGGTACCTGAGAGAAGACAGAGAAGATTGTTGTCTCATTCCACCAACAAAGCCATGTAATATAACTTGCTCTACAACAATGTATCATATAAGATAAAGCTAACTCTTCAGAGAGATCACAGTTTTGGATAAAGTAACAATAACCAACACATATCATAGAGTTTTGACCTTATTTCTATTGTAGCTATGAAGCAGGGTGTGTACCTGTCGTTTCTTACGCTGTGCCGAGAGCATGGTATTACACTCTGTTAGTTCATCAATCATGACAGGATTGATACCAGGACGAATCTTCTTCCCACCAGGGCCAACTTCATCTTCCATTGCTGTTTCCAACAAAGCTAAACTATGAGAAATAAAAAACTATAACTAGAAATATACTTTCACAGCTTCAAACAGTGGGAACCTCTTTTTCCATTGGAAACAACAGCTTCAGGTGCAGCTCCCGCCATCGATGCAGGAATCTGTCTCTCAGCTAGAGCCAAAAGTGCTCTAGACTCATCTCTTTCCTTCTTTAATCTGGCTATAACACGGCAGGCAGCATCATGCTGGAAGGGGCAAAAAAACTAGTAAACAGATAGTGGATGGGCAGTGTTCTTTCATGCAAGACTATAAGTGAGATTCAAGAAATAGTAAAAATGAATATGCAAGTATGTTATTATCAACCAATGAACAAAAAAAAAGAAATAAAGAAATAACCCGCCTTAATAAAGTTTTTGTAGATTAAATTCCCTTGACCCAAACAACCTCAATATGACAGTTTCACACATAAGATTCATGCACAAGAAAACCAGAATAGCTTTGCATACCAGTACAGGACCTGACCAGAGCATGTTATATTTTAATCCCTGCATTCCTGAATACATGTCATTCTACCTTCCAATTTTTGTTCCTAAATACATGTCATTCTACAATTTTGAGATGTATTTGCACCAGTTTTCAATTTGCAAACCCCTCCCTTTGGCTATTTCCAATGCATTATTAATCCGGACTAGAGTAACACACATTATCCAAGAGCAATAAGTGACCTAATGAAAGGGGGTAATACGTTATTATCTATATCTATTGGCTGTCGCAAAATCCTAGAATGACATCTATTCAGGAACACATGGAAAATGAATGTCTTAATACTTATTCACCTTAAGAAAACATAAATTGCAGACCAATTTAACTACTGGAGCACAGGAGAAGGTACAATGATAAAAGCACACAGATTGCAGGGTCATACCAGCAATGACAGCACAAAACCAGATGTTATCTACAGATAATCATGATGACTAGTTGACTACAGCCAGGACAAGATTTGGTTATAATTAACTAACTATGAAAGCAACTTTTTTGGTAAACTTCAGATAGACAGGTCAAGACATAAAGGCCAACAACATTAACCACTTCATCACATCAGATGATCAGGTTTGCTAGTGCTAGCAATAAATCGTCAACCAATACTTTCCACGTAAGCACAAGTACAAGCATTAAAAAAATCAGCTTTAATAATTGCTAGCTTGTTTCAGAACTAAGAATGTAAAATAAGAGTTTCTTTTGAAGGCCCACAAGCAAAAGAAACCATTCACATAAAAAATTATTTACCTTGGACAAAAGAACTGAGTGCAAATCGGTAACAAAGTGCAGATTCAAAACAACACCCTCTAAAATCGTTCTCATTGTGCATAATTAGAGTTAAGCTACAGTTCCCAGTATGAACAATTCTAAGTCGTGTTTATTGCATATAATTAGAAGAGCCCAGAAAAAAGGGTTCCCACGATGAATGATTCAACCTCCTAGTGCATCTACTGTGACCAACACCAACCAATTACTAAAACGAGTGGGATCACTGGAATGTTCACTAGAATCCCCACGCCCCAGCTGTGGACCCATAGAGAAGCTAAAATTCCTGCAACAGGCCCTTGATCAGCCAAAACTGATGGCCCTAGTGCTAGCAAATAACACAAATTAAGATTTCAAAGGAAAACAAAATTTTCCTTAATATATTTGTTTGCGGAATTTTTTCCTTTATATGACAGAATATGAGAAGAAATAATTCCATAGGTCAAACAAAGACCTGGTATAGCGCATGACTAAGTTCTTGTCTTGCTGTATGAAGCTGCTGCTCCAAAGCAAAATTAGAAAGCATGAGAGCATCCCACTCCTGCAAAATCAGAGAAAAACTAGTTCTAGTGAGAGAATGATTGGGATCAACAAATGGTGGTTAAAAGAAATAGTACCATACTGTAGAATTTCCATAAAAGGGAAATTTATCAACAGAGTTTAAGGGTTATTCATATCTTTCAGCTGTTAAATTAGATCATTTTGACTCTCAACAGCATGCAAACTTAAGAAAAATGAAGCCACAAATCTTACTGTACGAGAGTCTCTGAGTCCACTTCAAATATAACTGATGAGCAGGCAATTTTCCTAGCTCCAATTTAGTGGAAGTTACATCACTGTAGATGCCAAAGAATAATCCACTCATTTGGGCTGGCTACACTTGGAATCAATGATTAATGTTTTGTAATTTTATAATCTGGTATTTTATGGACAAATACACTTGATGTATAACAATTCCACAGTGTTGCAAGAAGCCAGGAACTGTTTATCTTTGACATTAAAAGCGCAAGATAAGGTTCACTGTCAGGTTCGACTTCTAATTATAACACACTATAAACGATAAATTAACATTATAAATATGATATCAAGAATCCAGAGTCAAATTTATATACTCAGAAAACCACTTACATTTTGAAAGATCCCAAGGAGTCCAGGAATGCTTGCAGCCTGCAAAGGCCTGGGCTTCACGACCTGTGAATAATAGAGCTCTTCAATAGTTTTTCCAGAGATTGAGAAAACCATTCTTCAAATATTTGAGGGTGGTGTGGAATTTACTTTTTAGCTAATTAGTATAATGTCACCAATTAACCGTACAAAACATAGGACAATCCACCCCACACGCTACTGAAGCATGCCATTTCAATTTTTCTTAGCATTCCAGAGAAACTCACCTTGTTGGTCTTCACCGGGACGATGTCGTCCATGGTAAGTTCCTCCTTGGTGACCGGGCACTTCCCGTGGTCCTGCGCCATCACCATCACCGCCACACAGTCTTAGCGCAAACAGGATACGGAAATGCGGCGCGAGATCTAAGACATAGCTACCGACCTCAATGTAGCGCTCGATGAGCCGCCGCTCGAAGAGGAGCCCCGACTTCTTCGATACCACCGGCTCATCCGGCACCTCGCCGGAGACTACAGCGGCAAACGCAGAAGCAACACAAGACGAATTAGCGCCCGGGGAGATGGATCCGATAGCTAGGGTCTTGAAGAAGGAGAGGGGGCTGAGAGAGGGAAGCTTACTTGCGCAGATCATGGCGGGGGTGGCGAAGGGGGAGGAAGCGAGAGCGCGAGCACGCGACGCCTCTCGGGTGGTAGACTCTCCGGCGGTGGTAGTGGCGGCGCGCCGGCGACGGGAGGAGGCGGCGGGGAGCAAGGTATATCTGCTAGGGTTTTAATTCGAGTGGAGTGCGGCGAAAATTTGTCTTCTCGGCGGGGAGTGAAATTACAGGAGGCGACTCAACCTTCACGAAATTTCAGCCATGCCCTTGCTGTGTTTCTTCATTGTTGCTGACGGGCTTTCTTCGGGTGGCCCAGGGAGACACCGGCAAAACCTACGAGAGTCCAGTTGGTAGCTACGCTGTGCAGTTTGAGTTTGGAGGCCCTTCAGGGCGTGTGCAACTTTGCAACGTTAGACTAGATTCGAGCCTTCTAGTACCTTGCACTATGGTTACGATTTTCTGTTTAAACCAAAATATACAAAACATCATAAAATTCAGAAATGCACCATCAATACAGCATAAATTTTGACAGCATAACATGTCCACCGAAATAATTTCCGGTTTATTCGGTTAACATGTCCACCAAAATAATAACATATCCACGGAAATATTTCTAAAGAGTTTAACTATGCCAGAGAAAAATATCATCAAGAAAGAAAAAGAATAAAACCAAACAACTGGAAGCGAAAATGAAAAATAATAAGAGATAAAAGAAAAACAAACGAATGGAAAAAAATGAGTAAGGGTGTTCAAACTTGCAATGACTAGAAGAACCTAGGGGTGAATATCGAGCCAGCTCGACTCGACTAGACTCGACTCAGAAATACTCATTAACTTAACGAGCCAACTTGACTCGATTTGATAACATAACAAGCACAAATCACAACTTGGCTCAACTCCATAAATACTCGAGCTAGCTCGTTAAGCTTTGTTGAAAACTCGTTAAGAATGTGAGCACCGGGTTCCGCTAATTCATAGGGGCTTTTGTGACGGTGTCGATGCAGAGTGGTGAACCGAGATCGATGCCGGTGACATTGCTGAAGGAAATAGGGAAGCAGAAAACCATTTCTTCCTCTAGTTCTTCGACTCCAAGCTCGGTTGCTTTCCCATCGTGCATACACCGCTCAAGGAGTGGCCAGAGACGATGACTATAGAGCGGAGAAGAGCCAGAGCGGTGACTGAAGAGGCGAAGATGAGGTGGAGCGGCTAGTGGACATGACAATTAGAGGTCTCAGAGGCATAGACTGGTGGCCAGCGGGAAGAGGATGACTGCTGAGGTGGCTAGGCAGGGTGAGAGGGTCTCTGCCTCACTAGAAGGGTGGTAGGAGGGTGGCTGTATGGGAAGGAGATGATGGCCGAGATGGGGGGCAGTGGTGCCAGTGCCCTAGCTCCTTTCCTTGGGTGCAGCTAAGGATGGGAATCAGGCAGGGGAATGAGGAGCAAGGACGACTGTTAGGGGCTTAGGGTAGAACATGGGCCTGGGCAGGAAATTTGGAGTTGGGTAGAGCATGGGCCTGGGAATGGGCCTTACGCCTATTGAATAAGAACTGAGTTTAACGAATAGCTCATTTAACTCATTACGTTAACAAGTTCAAACCCAAACTCGGCTCGACACGTTAAGACCCACAATAGGTTTTATCTATTAAAAAGGACTCGTAGTAGGTGGCACATAGGGTTTCCGTGGTGACCTTGTGAGACAAACTTCTTACCATTTGTCTCCTAGCCGGCTTGAACTCGGATTCCTACGCATTTGTCTCCTTATTAAAAGAACACACACACATTTGTCGATATTGTGCTAATTCTGGTCCAAAGATGGGGGAGCTCCTATCTTTCACCTTATGCCAGATTTCAGGGAGAATCGCCCATACCACATTAGATGGCTCTAGTTATTATTTTCTAGATCTTACCATTTTGAAGAAAAAAATTGAAAACAAGATTTATAAGTTGCGTTTAGTAGAGATTTATTTTAGAAGGTAGTGCTAACATACCGTAGCACATGACAAGGCGATGTAATTTTGTTTCCAATTCTTATGCATGTAATTTTTTTCCCAATTCTTATGCACAACTACAATGGGAACCATGGCAAAGGAAAATGGCTATCAAACAAAGCGAAAGTCCTAATTCATGAATGATCATCGTTGCAATCATTTCTGATAGCACACCCGCCCATGTGGTCTATCAACAACACGTGAAGCGGTCCCCTCCTTCTCTTTTCCCTTTCCTTATCACTTCACACCACTCCCGACGTCTTAGCTTTCACAGTGCTCCTGTCTTCCCTCGTCGGAGCCCCTGTCCTATGTGCTAGGCTTCACCGGTGCGGTCCACACCTGCGCTAGGGTTCACCAACACGGCCCTGACAGGCACCGTAGCCATCTCCTCTTCTCCCTTTCTCTTTATTCTTCATCGCTAATAGCATTGCGGCCAGATATAAGGTTTTTTTTTCTTTTCTTGGGGGAATGGGGGAGGGGCAGGGGCAACGTTGGAATTGTGTGTTATTGGGGATTGAAAGCTCAAATTTGTGTTGATTGAAGGATAAACTTGGGTTGAACCTAGGTGCAACTGCACAAAACTAATAAAACACATATATGTGAGAGGAGTTTTTCTGTGAGAGAGGGGAGAGAGATGACTCATATCTTATTATTTTACTAGTATTCTCGAATCTTAAGAACATCTAATGACTATAAGCGGTGGTGCAGCTGGACCATGGTTTAGAAAAACTTCTCTCTTGATTGAAAGGGGGGTTTTCGAGGTAAGAAAGCTGGGTTGTTGGGGGTTCAAAACTGATGTATCAGGTTGAAAGTTGATTCGGTTGAAAGGTGTCGATGCTTGTGGTGGTTAAAAGCTAATGCAAAAACAAAATTAAAAATAGTGCAATACTGGATTTTTTTTTGAGAGTTGAAGGCTGCTAGATTGGTTTCTTCTTCAGCTCCGGCGACTACAGTGCTGCCGCTCACGGTGACGGCCGGTGCAAGAGAAGGAGGTGGAGAGGTGTGGGGAAGGTGGCGTCCGGGACAGGACAGGGAAAACGGAGCAAAAAGAGCGGCACGTCCGAGTTGAATATCTTGTCATTTTGTTGTCAGAATCGAGCTCGCGGATGACCCAGCGAACGATCACAAATTAAACATCCCACAGAGGAATATGAGTATGAGGGGATGCCCCACAAAGGAAAATGAGTATGAGTGGATGAGAAAGGTGGGAATGAGAAAAGAAAAAAAATCAAATGTTGTTAAGACAAAATTGGTTTAGCATATAGTAATGGAATAATACAAAATAGCTATATGAAATGAAGACAACTTTGACACATTAAAGACGATGCTTGCGCAAGTGCGCGGGCCATTAGACTCGTTAGGATTCTTTGAAAAACTAGACTCGTTAAATTGGTTTAGCATATAGTAATGGCATAATACAAAATAGCTATATGAAATGAAGACAATTTTGACACATTAAAGACGATGCTTGCGCAAGTGCGCGGGCCATTAGACTCGTTAGGGTTCTTTGTAAAAACTAGACTCGTTATGCTGAACAATAAAATCATGCTATACGTTTTGCAATTTTGCTTGTTCGAAAACAATAACCACCATGGATATGATCCCTGAAGCTGTGTTTCTATTAAGAAGCCAAGTACATGACTATATACAGTTTATTCCTCTTCAAACTCTAACCTCACATTCACCTGCAAGAATGGCAACAAGCGAAAAAGCAGATTATAGACGGCCGACCCTACGGTAAATTCAACTGAGCGCTGCAAAAGCTACAATATTATTTCACGGGACCAAAGTTAAAACAGCTGTTAAAATCTGCACAAAGTAGGAAGGGGGAAAATTAGCGCTTTTGTTCGTCCTGTGTGATCAGTTATATCCATGAATCCACGGTGTGGTTGTACATGTACGAGCTCATCCCGCTGATATGCGCCAGGGTATCAGGGTCAAGCATGTCTTCTCCCTTCACACAGCCCTGAAAATAAATTTACATGTACTTGTTAATTATTACACGCTCGAGGGATGTGTTGAGTTTTGTTTCAGAGTTGGTGATCTACACCTACCATCTGTTCGTACTCCTCATGATTTTGCGAGCCAATCGCCCTTGACGCTTCGCAGTACTCTTCGTTCTTGGCGAACCTCCCGCGGACGCGAGGCCTGCTGTCTGCCAGGGTCTTTCTGCAAGCGTACTGCATGTTTTTGGGCAAGAACAGGGCACTGTCAGTATGATCGTGGCCATGGCGGCCACCGTGAGTGAAAAACCGTGGAAACCAGGTGCTTAATTTGGGTCTTGTTTATTTTCATCACCTTGATCTTCTTGCTGAAGTTCCTCTCGTTCCTCTTCTTGATGTACCTGTGGATCTTCTCCTTCCTCTCCTCGACCGAGAGGCGTGCGGCCTTGAAGCTGGTGTCCTCCAGGCTCGAGGTCTCTGCTGCCGCCGGCAGCCTTCCGGGGCTCCCGCTGCCTGCCATCTAGCATAGGCACCACCACGAAACGATCATGCTCTGTGTTTTACGCATGATTCTTGGCGTACGTCTGAAACGCGAATGCTGTGAATTCTACCTGCATCTCCGAGGCGGTTGCGAACGCCATCTGCGCCGCGGTGGAGTCGGCGTCACTGAGCGCGCGGACCAGCGCGCCGGCGCCGGCGCCTTCCATCATCCTCTGGTACTCGCCGATCTCCTCCATCCCCAGCATCATCGACATCACCGTGCCGGTGCAACCGTTGCCGTCGTTGTTGCCGAAGAAACCGCCGCCCTGCGCCGCGTAGCACCCGGCCTGCGTCGTCGCGTCCCCGACGGCGCCGGGGAGCATTGCACCGGGCTGCTGCTGCTGCTGGCACAGGGTCTCGTCCAGGCCCATGAACCCTCCAGCCAACGCCGCCGCGAAGCACTCGTCGGTGTATCCCGAGGTGAGTTGCATGAGGTCGGACGCCGTGCTGCTCATCTGCGTCTGCAGCGCCGGGTTCTCCGCCGCGGCCACCGGGAGCACCATCTGGCCGAACTGCTGCTCCGGTTGGGTGTCGTCCTCCGCGAACGCGTAGTCTATGGGGAGGAGCAGCTCGGCGTCGGGGCCGGGCGGCTGGTCTTCCTCGAGGAGGGCCGAGAGCGTGGAGTCCAGGGACGGCAACGGGGAGAAGGCCGTGGCCGCGGCCGCGGCTGACGACATGTTGTCGCCGTGGCTGCAGAGGGGAGGCGTGGCGGTGGACGACGAGGAGACGTCCTCGGAGGAGGCCGTGAACACGTCAGAGGCGGCGTTCACCGCCGCGAAGAGGTCGCCGCCGCCGCTGCCTTCGTCGCAGAAGTCGAGGATGTGCGCGGCTATGGGGCTCGAGATGCCCTCCTGCAAGAAACCAAGAAAAACTTGTCAGCACCTCCTGTTTCAGATCAAGCTTGCCTCTACTCTGATACAGCTACGTAATTACATGCCTGCATAATGCAAATGTTGCTAGCCACCATAATTCTGGATTGAAAAATCAGCAACCAACGCTATGTATACTACAATCGACAAGATCAAATACATTTCTTCTACGAAACTTTTATAATCTGTCTTTGCAGGGGAATCAAATGCCGTACTGTTTGTATTTGCAAAAGTACAGCTCAATTTGCCATTCAGAACAGTATTAGGTATAGGTCCGTATGCCGTATGTTGGGGGAATGTTACTCTTCGGATTAGAGAATTTAGCGACGAAGTGGCCCTAATCGAAAATTCCGCGACGCAATCCGGATATAAAGCTTCACGAGATGAAGAAGCAAAAACTATCAAGTCGAGGCATCGATTCTCTTTTGTACTGCAAGGGGTCCAAAAAGCTGAAAGATTTCTTCTGGATCTGGTGCCTGCCTTTTCGCTTTGGTATGATAGGCACCTAACAATTATTGCGCCATGTACATACCCATTGGTCTAGCAAGATCAGAGCATTGGCAATTGCCATTTGGATGGAATCATAATCAAGAGAATGCATGGGAAAGAAGGCAAAAGAGATGGATCAAAACCATGCAGAAAAAAGAAGCGTGAAAAGGGCCTGAAACACCTTGCACAGGTTCTGGAGCTTGCAAAGAATTTTACGGAATTGAGTAGCGTCTGATCAGGAGATTTACAGTGAACGAGTGGTCGTCGTCAAGCATGGCGAACCCCGTCGATTCAAAACTCCGGTAGTCGCTTCTCGGCTTGCGAAAAAAATTTACTTCGAGAAGTGCTCCTTTTGTTACCAACAAGGAGATTGGGGAGGAAGATGGATTTGGAAGAGAAACAAGATGAGAAGCTCGTAGACCATGCAAAATTGCAAATGGCAACGGCTTCTATTTATAAGGCCAGGAACATGAAGATCAGGCACTAGAAATCCATGCTAATTATAGGCCATGAGATACGGAAACTTTTGTAACAAGAACTGGATTTCATGAAGAGATTTGGACAATTAGACCATCTTAGTTACTTAATTAGGACAAGGGCTACATACATGTGACATGGTCAAAAGACAAATGTGCCCTCAGTTAAAACTGAAATGGGCAAGCGTTTCAAAAAAAAATGGAATGGCCGAGATAGCTATTTTTGTGCAGGTTATGTGCTGTATTTTGGCTCTAAACCGCCTCGCCCCTCCAAGATTAGTTTTCCCCGCTTACTCCTAGATCAGTTTTGACCGAGAAATCGTATAAATATATAAAAAAAAGATTGCGAGGAAAACGGGAGACACTGTCTAGATTCCATTACACCCATGCATGATCATTTGATACGTCGTGATTAAGCTATATATATCGCTATGCTTGGCAATGTCTACGAACGAAAATCATTTCAATATGTTTTCTTATGCCCAAAGTACGTAAGTCTTCGTAACGATTTTGCAAATCTTTCTAGTGATCTTTTTCTTAAAACCTTGAGCATATGCACATGTGCAGCATTGGTATTAGCTAGGTGACTTGCTGAATGTGAGAGTTTTCGTTTAGTTTTTCTCTAATTAACCGAGTTTTCTAAGATTTTTATCAGATTGTTCTTATCAACTAGAACAATTCGATTCTGTTTTATGAATTAGAGGAACATCCTGCCTTTCGATACATGGCAATCCTGCCGTGTAGAAAGATTTAGCGATTTGATCCTCGCCTCGGTAATCACTCAGAAACTAACTAAATCAGAAAGCGAAAAGACATTCTTGCTTTGGCGAGAGCCCTTGGTTGGTCACATATCAAACCAAAGCCAACATACGTCGGTCGAATTTTCCTGGAGAACTGGATGCCGCACGTCACGGAAAGCAGAAAACTACGTGCAAAAGATACATATATATGCAGAATCACACAGTTGTACTGCTCTAAACTCGACCAGGTCCCTCTCTTCTAGTCGAAGAATAACTCGATTGATCAATCGGTCGATCCTTCAGTCCAAAATGCACACGGCATACAGCGCGTGAATGGATCATGGAAGTGATCGATGGGTACAGTGATCACACGTAGGTACAAGTTGCCAGAAAGGCAGAAACACGAACAGTTCATGCAGTCCTTCAAGCTGAGAAGCGACGCCAAGATAGATGCATGCCTAGCTAGCTGAAGAACGAGAAGAACATATCCTTATTCCCGGCCAAACCCACGCCATGCTAATTAGTATGCACCATTATATGTAGCGGCACCGTGCTCTCTTTCAATATTTAAGCAAGAATTTAATCAAAGAAAAATGCATGATATCAATATGCGCATCATTGATCATAGTGATCATCATGCGAGCAAGAAATTCGCATACGCGTTACCTATAACCCCGTAGGAAACATCATCCAACAAACAAGCATGCGTTTCTAGATATACACAATATTTTGCATGGAATCAATAAATCATGCAGATAAGCAAACAGAAAAAGGGTTGGGGAGAAAAGAAAGGGAGCAGAGTTGAGGAGAGTTACAATGTATAGCTCATCAGAAGGTGTGCCGATCAAATCCTGGGACATCATCATCTCCACGTACCCAACGCTCTATAATTCGGCAGAAATTAGTGACCACTGTCCTGCTGAAATTTTATGCTCCCAGGCACAGATAGCGGTGATATACGGGAGAAATGGGTTAAAGAAAAAGTATATTTCAAGGCAATGGAAAAGGGCTGGAAGCTTTCAGGAGTACAAGGGCAGTCTCCAAGACATGCACAAGAACCCAGCTATGTATATATAGGTAGGAATACTTGAGAGCATAACCGAGGCGTGGGGACGTACATGCCTAGCTAGACCGGGGTCAGGGGCTATCATTTGCTATCTTTGGCGGCGTTAGGGTTACATCGGTCTTTAGCTGAGACACGTCCTTGTGTGCATGGCTAGTCTATTATCTATCTTCCATCTATTTTATCTATCTATTATATACTAAAAGTATAATATAATAAAATAAAAAGATATGCTATAAATTCTCACGAGAAACGCAAAACACTCGGCCACTAATCTAGTGGATCCTGTTATTATTAGTGAACCATAACCATTAGATTTTCATAACTGTACCTAAACAGACCATAGTCGATAGATCTTCATAATTTTACCTAAACAGATCATAGCCGATAGATCATTACAACTATACATAAACAGATCACAGCCGACAAATCACCACAGGTATACCTAAACAGATCATACCCGATAGATTTTCATAATTCTACTTAATCATATCACAACTGATAGGTTTTTATAATTGGATCTAAATTTATTCGGCCATTGATCTGGCTAACTCTTATTATTAATATACCACAACTGATAGATCATCATAACTATACCTAAACAATGTCCTTGATCCGGTGTAACTTAATTACTAATAGCTCACAACCGATAGATATGCATAATTGTATACCTCATAAAAAAGCTAGCTAAGCTTTAAGTCTACCTACTGATCTAATATCAACGACATGGTGATACAAACTTTAACTTCATGTACTAATATAATGTCACGTACGAGTATAAAAATTTAAGGATGTTAAAGGTGTTTCATGCGTAATTACATGGACACCATGCTAGTTTTATAACAAAGGCACGACAATATGCAAATAACTCAGGCTAGACCTCTCCATAAAACTCAATGACACTAGCAAAAATTAGATCTTCGTGGATGGTGAGGTAAAACGTGGGTATTTAAGCGCAATTTTGGCTATAGAGTACGTACACGAAACTCGACTGGCATCAATTCTCGATGCGGAATAGTTATAATGGAGGGAATCTGTTTCTGCTAACGAAAAGATTTAGTGTCCTGAAGGTTATCTGATTCTAATTCATGCCAACTGTGCTCTACCTGATCTTGTAACGAACGTAAAGTCCATGTCATCACCATTTTCAGAATATTAGCTAGGGCTAGCTGCTCTGTTCCGATGTAGCTGTGGCTGTAGTTTTTTCCTTGGCGGTTTGCACTTCACAGAACTGGGAAAAACGTCTAAATTAACCCCAATTATTGGGATGATCAAGTGGTCATCGAACTGGGAAACTGAATAACCTCATCGCCGACACGGTATTCATGCGTATGTTAGATACTTGGAGCAAACACACGATTTTCGTGGTATTCATGCATAGTTTGATTTCTTTGAACACATTTTTTGAATGCGCAGAAACACAGACTTATATATAGAGTTCGTGACTAAACGTTTAATAAAATGCATGATTATGTGCATCAATACATGTATAGGCTGGAGGTCAACCATTTATTATCTTAAAAACATATAGATTGCCACGTTTGGCCACTCGAGTTTGATTATACAGCGTCTTCTGCTCTGACGTCTTGCAGAAAAGGCTTACATTAATAAGGCTGCTGCGTACGTACATAAGGTGTCGGCCATTGGATCAGAAAAATCAGACGGTCTACGAAGGATAGTAAAAAAGAGTACACGTACGTACGTACGATATTTTTTTCTTCCTGAAGAGATTTCGGATCTTTCCTTCTGGAACCACATTTCCATGATGGAATTACTAGCAGACGATACTGTGATTAGTGGGATATAAAGCATGTGTCGTTTGGTCCTTCGAGCCGGTAACACGTACGGCGCCATTGTACGAGGATACACTACTGCACAATATGGCTTATAGGCGGTTCAGAAATTTTATTATAGGCGGTTTTTTCAACCGTGTGTAAATATGAGTTTGTTTTAGAATTGTATGTGATAAAAGATATTTTAGAACCGCCTGCAATGTCTATTTAGAAAAGAAATTCTTTAATGACCAATTAATGAAATGCTAGCCATTAAATCAGATAATGATCATCAACATATTTGGTGCAACATGCCCAAATCTTATCACAAGAGAGAGAGAGAGAGAGTAACTAACGGATAATTGTCATCAGAATTTATTCAGAAGCAAACTAAGTAACTAACGGATAATTGTCATCAGAATTTATTCAGAAGCAAACTAATTATCTCGTAATAAAATTAATGAAGATCAACATCGAACAATAAACAAAAAGACAAGCACATATAACGGTGAACAGACAGAAATACATATTTGCCTGAAGAAAAACTAACAAAAAAACATTACTTTTGGATTACACAGAAGAAAGGAATCATAAACATCAACCAACCATAAAAAAAATCAAAGATAGTTATGCACACAAGAGTAATCATCCAACCCATCAAATTTTAGAAAGATTGCATGCATGCATAAAGAGGTCATAGGAGTATGGCTATATATCTAGGTACCAGAGGCTTGCCAGTCTCGATGGTGACTATCCTCTAAAGCACCCTCAACGGGAGCTGGTTCTCCATCACGAGCATGTCATGTTGAACGACTTGATGTACATGACCAGTTGCTTTCTAAAGACAAGGTCGTTGTATGTGTAGCACAACTCGTTGGCCACCTCCTCCATGGACGCGATGAGCTCTCTGAGCGTCCTAGTACTTGCGGATCTTCCGTCACGCCACCATCTAGGGCCTGGATCGGTGGGGTTTCTTCACATTTCCCGTCGTTGGCTTCGAGGAGCAGCACAACAACAGATCAGAAGAAGGGAAGACGAAGAGAGAGAGAGAGAGAGAGAGAGAGAGACCAATGCAGTGAGCGAGACAAACCTTTGTGGCTAGCTGCTTCTTGGAGGCCACATTAGTTGGATCTGGTGTAGGAGCTCCACAGCCACAACCATCGAACCCACATGGCCACCCTCCGAGGCCATCGATCAGAGCTGTCACTCCCATCGGTAAACCCCGCGCCAATGGTTACTCATCTCCCTACTGCAGATCTGGAGGAGGGAGGCTTGGATCTGGTGGCGACCGCGCCCTTGGTTCCTCCGCGCCTGGATCTGAGAGGATGGGGAGAAGGAGGAGGAGGAGGGAGAGGCCAGGCACCCTGTTGAGGAAGGGAGCACCGACGAAGGAGGGAGAGAGCGGTTGGGTGGAGGAGGAGGAAGAGGAAGGAGAGAGAGGTTGGACGGAGGACTGACAGAGTTGAGAGACTGAGGGAGGTGATGAGCGAGAGGGAGGCAAGTGAGAAATTAGGGTTTTGAGGGGAGTGGTGTCGATGGGCCAGTTGGGGCGGTCTGGAGTTAAATGAGCCAATTGGGCTGGCCCAAAAAAAACCTTTCGGTGATGACATTGCAGATGATTTTTTACAAAAACTATCTGTGATGTGCTGATTATTACATACGGTTTTTTAAAAACATCTATGATATTGGTTTTCGTAAAAACTGTCCATAAACAGTCGTATTACGGACAGTTATTAGTGAACTGTCTGTGATTAGAGATCTTGTATGACTATTGCTATAATTAATAGTGGAGAAGTGCTTCTATGCTCTTCTAAAAGTTTTTTTTGCACAGATCTCAAAGCATCCATGGATGAATAGGAAAATGGTATATTAGTCAAATTAGTTTGAGCCTGAATCCCGTGTCCAGCCGGTCTAGACCCGCTCGGTGATTCTCTTCTCCACGACTCACCCCATGGGATTTGGGCCCAAATTAATTTGACTAATATGCCCTTTTCCTATTTATCCATGGATGCTTTGAGATCTGTGTAAATTTTTTTTAGAAGAGCATAGAAACACTTCCCTTAATAGTGATACCCGTAGGTACACTGTATGTCCGAATAAACACTAGCTACTAGGTCGATTAGTCAGAGCGTGTTGGCCGTAGTGGAAGACCTTGTTATACACCGTCCAAACTCCACACAATCATGCCTGTCGTGGCTCTGTCCTGCTAGCTAGCTAGTTGGCCATGCATGGTATCATAGGCTCAGCATAATATATAGGCTACGCAAAGTTGCAGCAAAGAAGTTCTTGTGAACACTATGGGTGGTGCCCCGTGCAATGCCTTGCACGTAGGGAGGGTAGAGTACGCAGCGTTCGACACATAGTCGGCTGGGGGTAGGTGCAAATCCAAAAAAAGGGGGGGACGCGATCCCTAGGTAAATTAAACAGGCCACAAAATTAAAGCGCGCGTACGTGGCTCCGGTCGAAATTCGCCGTGGCGACGTACGTACTACGGCGAACGAACCAAGCTGCATGCGCGCGACAAAAGGAACGCATCTCGTCACGTCGTCTCGCTCCTACGCGCGCGCGCGCGACATGCGATCGCGATGCGATGCGATGCGATGCAGTTTTAAGGATGAGCCGGCCTGGCCGGTGCCGATTTAACCAAAAGTTCGTACGGCGGGGATAGCCTCTGCGCGCTTTACTTGTCTCCTTCCTCCGCCGCGCGGGAGATGATCAGATCTGCCTATCGTAGTCGTCGGCCGTGGGATGCGAAAGGCGCGCGCCAGGGAGCATCGACCAGACACATCAGACATCAATCCGATCCTCGCCACGAGATTGGAGATTTCAGGAGATTTTTTTGGAAGCCCCTGCTTGTGTATAACATTCAACCTCGATCGGGCATGAGCGTGAGCTTTAAGGGCATCTTAATTTATTCAGAAGAACTCTAAAGGAATTTTTTTGGTTTTCTCTTAGGACTGTTTCCTGTAGACGTTTGTTTTATTTGTAGGATTTGAAATTTTAGAAAAAAATTTACAGGGTACTTAACTTTAAAGTAAAGTTTTCATTGAGTTCACTTTCTTAATTTATTTTTCTATGTCTATGACAACTATGGCATCTAATGCCTAAAGAAATTTCATAAGTTTTTCTTCTAATGTAACCAAAAACATTCTATTACTTATTCACATGTTTTCAATTTTATATTATAAAACATATAATGATATCTAATATTCTTATGGTTTTTCTATCTATATGCTTTTTTAATTCCTACGTTGAAAAGAGGCTTTAAGTATATGTAAAAGAAACCAGGTACTAGAGCACATATTGACAAATTGGAGTTTAAAATTGACTAGAGATTCACGTATACATATGTCATCGAACATATAAGGAGATTGAATTTTCAAAAGGGTTTCCATTTCCATAATTTTCAGTTAATTTATTTCTATCTAGAAATAATCATACTCCAAAGGTTCATGCTCCGTTAAGTTTTTATGATTCATGGGGCACCCAACCGTGGAATTAGGGTACGCGGTGACTAGCAACGGTGCCACAAGCCACTACTATAGAAATGGTCATATAAGATCCCTAATTACAGACGGTTCACTAAAAACCGTCTATGATATACATTATCACAGGTGGATTTTATCAAAATTGACATCACAGACGGTTTGACCTACTCATCACAGACAGTTTTTTAAAAAAATCGCCTATAATAACATTACAGGCGGTTCTTTTAAAAAACCACCTGTAATAACTAGTGTATCACAGTCGGTTTTAAAGGAAAACCGCCTAGGAAACGACCCGGCCCACATCAACTACGTACCATCTGGTGGCCCAAACCAACAAATCCCGAAACCCTAACTCTCCCGAGCAGCGACATCTCTATTCTTCTCCCTTTCACTGTCTCGAGCGGCAGCATCTCTCCCCTTTTCTTCTTCGCCGTCACTTCTCCCTAATCCACTCACTCCACCGCATGTAGCTCAAGCTCTCGTGCGTCCTCAAGCGCCCCTTCAGCCGGCCAAGCAGCACCAACACGGCTTCCTCTGCCGTCGGCACCAGCACGGCTTCCTCTGCCGTCGACACCAGCATCACGTCCTCCGCCGTCGGCACCAGCACCGCATCCTCCGCCGTCGGCACCAGCACCGCATCCTCCGCCGTCGGCACCAAGGTTTCCTCCACCGCATCTCAGGCTCTCGTGCGTCCTCAAGCGCCCCCTACAGCCGGCCAAGCAGCACCAGCACGGCTTCCTCGGCCGTCGACACCAAATCCGGCCGCCTCCTCCTATAGATCAAGCTCCACCGATGACCCTAGGCCTTCTCCCTCCTATAGATCGAGCTCATCGACGACCCGCTCCTCCAGATCCAGATCGAACTCCACTGGCCGTGTAATTTCTTTCATGTGTAATTTCTATTATTGTCTTGTCCGAAATCGATTGATTATGTGTTTATGTGTGTTGATTTCTGATTTTGAGAAGTGTCCAAAATTGATTGATCATGTGTCCCTGCTGTTGTGCGATGATTAATTAGGGAAATTAGTTGGGGCTGTAATTTTTTTTTGCAATTGAAAAACCAATCCCAAATGGTTTTGAAAATCAACTCTAGAACCGTTGAGATGTGCAAAGGTCATCACAGACCGATGGTCACAAGCGGTTCAGAAAACCGCCTGTGATACGGTTTCTGAACCGCCTGTGATACTGCTTTCTGTAGTAGTGAGCGCATGCAGCACTGACAGTGAGCCTGGTTATTGACGTTGGGTGTCGTGGCCGGGGCGGAGAAGTACTGTATAATTTTAGAGTTCTCAACATATATTGAGGTGACCCAAGGGCCAAAATTCGATTGACTTTTTTCTTGAAGAAAAAGAGTAGGGGAGTGTCCTACTGTAGATATATTAAAAGTGAAACGTCATTTACATCAAAGAGAAAGGAAAACAAGATCACAAGTGAAGGTGTATCCCATATTCGATTGACTTTGAACAATGGACGTTATATCTAAGATTGATTAATCACTCAATCCTTTTATAGAAAAATATTAATACTCCAAGAACAAAGGCAACGAAGCTTATCCCGCAAGTACACCCACCAAACGGAACTAATGCCCATCAGTCCCTTAAAGCCTTACCACTGTCTCGTATCCTTTATCTTCCAATCCAACCCATTCAGAAGCCACAACGCCATGCAAGCTCCTAGCTATCTCCAGGAATCTGCATCACTAGGCCAAATCACCGTGGCCTAGGACAGTTTCAAAGCGCGGCACGGTAACTTCCGTGTATGAGTGCAGCACGTACGTACTGTAGTACCTTACCTACCTAGCGATGGAACCATGCAAAGATGTATAGGTCGCCGGGGCAAAAGATACGTGCCCGTGCAAAGTTGCGCTGCGCCCGGTCGGCCTTGGCCTCCGGGTGTCCCCGCTTTAGCGCGCCTACGCTGCCCTCGGTGTCGTCGCGGCTCGCGATTCCGCGGTAGCATGAAGCGCGGCTACACCGGAGCAACGTTGCGCGCGCACGGCGCACGGGGGCCGCACGAATGCGGCAGGGGCGATAAGCCGACACGGGCGTACGGCCGGGGCCGGACAGGTGCCGAGATGCGGCTGCACATATTCCGATCACGCGACGGGACGCGGGATTCAGCTGCAGGTTGGCGAAGGTCTTGTGTGTTCTCGATCTATCGTTATCCTATATGCCACAAAATCCCTTCCTCGCAAACCTGCAAAACCCTTTTGCGCCACAGAAATCATTACACAGTCCACACAAGTCTAGCCGCGCCAACCGTCTCTCTCTGGACTTCATCTTCACCGTTCTTTCGCTGGCGAAATCGCCGGTTTCCCTTGCCTCTAGTTGTCATCCTGGTGCTGCGATGTGAGGTGAACCCGAGCCTTGCCGGTGTGTTGATAGGTCCTAGTCAGGGTTTGGCGTCTTGCGGCGGCGCTTTGGTGGCCGAGGTGGCATCGCGTCGGAATAAAGTTCTTCGGCTCCTTCTCAATTTAGTTGACGTTTCTTTGGGTGCCGACATGTAGCTTGTGAGGTTGTTGCCCCATGGATCTGGCGTTCAAGATCTGGCGAGCAGTGGTGACCGTCGTCTGAAGCTTCGTCCTTCTCAAGCGGCGGCTCTGGCATTGGTTCAAATAAAGGTGCCCAGACGTCTTGGGGATGGATCTGAGCGTACGTCAAGAAATACCCGCTTCATCTTCTTGTGTTTGTTTCTTCCATTCCAAGCCTCTGGTTGTACCGTGACGAAACTGCAGCAAGCTTTTCAGGAGGTGTGTCCCCGGCCGATGCTCCTTCCGCAATGGCCCTGTCCCGTCTCTCGTGATGGGTTTCTTTTGCGGTTTCAGTAGCCGTTCGTGGCATTTTGTGTTGCTGCAGTTTCAGGTGTGGTTTCTGGAGCCGTTTTCTTTCGTCGACGTCTCCTCTGATGGTGAAGACGGTGAGATCCAACATGTGACGGTGGTGGTGAAGATGTAGACCCTATATATCTTATTTGCTTTTTTTTTGTGCTTTTGATAGGGTCTTTGTCGCGTGGATTTCGTATATTTCTTAACTTTGTTTCTGATAAACTTTTGCGGTTGCCTATATTAAGAAAAAAAAGAGATCCTATATGCCGCGCGGAGGCGTCGACATGCCGACGGGGCACGGACGCACGGTGACGAGCGCGCGAATGGGACCGTGGCAGGCCCATGCAAGGTGGCATCGGAATGATCAGAATCAGATGGTGCTAATATGTGGTGGCAATGCCAATGCGGCACCGGATACTTTTATTTTTGGGTAAAACGTGGAAATGTTATGGCTTATCCTTCTCCCTGGCGCAGATAACTATGCGATCCATGCACATCCAGTGTTAGGTACTCACTTAGGTGTGGCATGAGAGTATGTCCCTAGAATTATTTGACTCACACTTATAATGAGGTGATGAGAAACCCTTTCAAAAACGAGATGATGAGAATATATGAAACGTTGGTTGAGTGTGTTTCCGGTGGCCACAGGCGAGGGTGTATCAACCTATTTTTCCACTCATAGGTAGGGATTAACGTACTATTTACATTGCTCATTACTTTGCACCGTATTTTGCATTTTTAAACCTCTGTTTTAATATTTCACTTCTAATTATAGAATCCAGGTGTTCCTGGAACATTCCGACCCCCCTCCCCTCTTCTCTCCTCTTAGATCCAACCTTAGCTCACTCCCAAGACCCACACCATCGAGTCACTCCTCTCAGTTGCTCATGATGGCTCGTCACTCCTCTCATTTGCTCATGATGGCTCGTCAGCCAGGGAAAGAGGCGTGGCTAGGGCATCCGAGCGCCGCCATCACTGTCGTTGTTCTCGAGCCTCGTGGCAGGAAGGGAGGCAGGGATAGCTGGCGCTGCCTCTACCTCCGTCCTCTCCGATCGGTGTTGGATTAGCATCGTCAGTGGAAAGGGAGGTCGCGGCAGCCGATGGCCGCTCGCTACCTCCTCTCCCCAACTGATGGTGCTAGATATTTTTTTTATATTCTTGACTCCAAAAGGGATGGAGAAGGTTTTTCAAATTTTTTTCTTCATGATCTGAAACAGGATGGGGATGGTTGATTTGTTGAACCTTTTAATCTAAAATTTATTTATGTTAATCTTGATCTGAAAATTTTCTTCTCTGTGTTCCATGCTAGCTTCAGATCCATTCTTTGATTCATTAATGAGGCCATATTTGTTTGGACTTGTGCTTCAGGTTGTGATGCTTCTAGCCCCTAGAAGCACAAGCCCAAACAAACACCTAACTTCTCATCAATACTTGTGAGAAGTACTTATCAAAATTGCACTGATATGGAAAATTATCAGATTTTTTGCTTCCCGTAGCTTCATGCACCCCACAAACCAAACTATCCTCTAACTTCTATTTATTTACAAGAATATGGCACCACCAACACGTCTAGTAGGAGAGGCAGCGAAGCACTGCTAGGGTTAAGTAGCGGGCACATCACCGGGAAAACAAGTTGTGCCTTCCTCCACGAGCTCCATTCCTAGCCGGGAGATCCCTTTTGCCGTCCTCCCAACTCCCCTCCATCGCCACCCCTTGTGCGCCACCACCAGCCATCCGGATCCGGATCTACTCCATCGCCTCCCGCCATCAGCCACTGGAGCTCTTCACCCATCAGCCGGGAATTCCCTTACGCTGCACGCGTGGTAACTGCAACGGCTAGATAGGGCCGAGGTGTCCTTGTCAACGCCCCTCACTTGACCGACCGGCTGGAAAGCTAGCTGCCTACTTCTTCTTGCTCGTCACGCTAAGTTCATCTCGACAGATCCGTGATTTGTTAATTATTCGTGATCTGATGTGGTGTTGTAAAGGAAAAGGTGGTGTATACTAGTTGACGATGGGTAAACCGTCGATCTTATGATTGTACGTGATGAAAAGTGTGAGGGTAGGGGACACTCAGTCATGCCAAGTCAAGTCTTCGGGAGCCAAAGATTTATACAGGTTTGGGCCTCCCTGAGGATAATAACCCTACGTCCTTTGTATGTCTTATATTGATCTCTCAAGACAGAGTACAAGGGGAATAACTAGCCTAGATGAGATCTATAACTAGTCGGAAGTCAATGTCAGGGGTACCATCTTCCCTTCTATTTGGCTCAGAAGTCTTCTCGGATGGATCTCTAGGGCTTCGTGTGTTGATTGTTTTTGGCTTCTATGTAGGCGATCTCCCCTTTTGCAGGGCCTTCTGGTTCCTTTTATAGAGGGTACCTATGCCTTGACTCGTCTCTGAGTAGGACTCTTGTCATTCTTAAACGCATGGATACGCTTCCTTGTTTAAGAGGATCTGGACTTAACTTCCAGACCCTTCCTGTGTATCTCCTCATCAGTCCAGGATCAAGCTGATGAACACAGGCGAATTGATATCACTGCACACATCACGAAACATTTTAGAAACATAAACAATTGAGTTATAGCAGCGATATGACTAAATAAAGTAACTAGGACTTATGTCCCTTACCATTCAGAAACACAGCGGAAAATAAAGCGTAGATGTCTCCATCTCAACCACAGGCAGTCGACGGAGGCCACGTGACCAAAACCTCAGCATTGACGTAGAAGATACCTCATAGTCTTCATCGCGCTCATAGATATCTGAACACGTCCAACAAACAACATGCTCGATGAGTACTTCACGTACTTAGCAAGCCACCTGGTGGCAGATGGTCCTACCATACTACATGCAAGGCTTCAAGGAAGGCTCTATGGTTTATTTGCGTAAAGCAAATTTTAGTTGAATTACTATAATAGATTCGAATGCAGCATTTTGATATAAATCAGTTTTAATATCAGGGTGTTTCTCATAAATGTGAGGGTCCACGACCAACACATGCGAGTAAGACATACGGCCTAAACTTATCCATAGGTTCCAACCACCTTTTCACCTTTCCAGAACTGGGGTAGAGGGAATTAGCAAGGGGGAGAAAGACATGTCCTTTTTATCAAGAATGAGTCTTGTGTCATCCGTGACCGTGGATACAGCTAATCGATTAGTTTTATTACTCTGCAGAGTTTGCACACTTTACCCACATGATACAATTTCGTTTTATTGCCACTGGCCGTTGCCAGCATAATACACACTCATCGGTGTACCGGCAGGGAGATTGTGACGAGGTCTTTTAGCTAGATCCCCCTAAGATGTGACATGTCCACCAGGTCTGGCCTGGAGTTGAGAGTACATCCCCACACTCTGATCCCCCCATCTGTGCCGAGGATCCTCATAGCTACATCCACCCCTTCTGCGGTACGACAACATCGGCACAAAATGCTGACTAACCTACTTGACCAAGCCAGTGCCCATATAGCATGTGGTTGTACTGTTGTCACAATTCTCCAACTTCAAGATTTCGGCCTTAAGCGGTACGGATGACCAATGGTTCCTTTAAACCGGCCTTCTGCGGGTAGGACAACCATTTGCTCCTTTAACATTGATTCAGCTGTCACCCACATCATTTTAGATGGTAAGTTTCACCTAGAGTAGAATTTGGAAGAATAGAGAGAGAGAAAACAACGGGCATCCGACCCTAACTCAGCGAGCTCAACAACAAGTTTCAATATCAAGGATCATCGATCTAAAGATCATTCCTCCGAAGAGGCAAATCAAAACATCCTAAGGATATATTTAAGCATGGCTAAGCATTTCTCTACTCTATTCAGAAATAATAACATATTAATCTACTCAGGGTATCAAGTAAGCGGTGACAAGCGGAAAGGTAATGGTGTGTCAATTGACAGGCTAGCTACTGGAATAAAGCAGCAGACATGTTTATAAACAATAAAATATAATGACTTTGAAAATATAGGATCAACATGATCAAGAAGAGGGGGCATGCCTTTGTTGACGAGTTGGTCTTCTTCTGCAGGAACTTGTCCTTACCCAACTTCGCTACTTCCTATTCATCGCAACAACAATAAAGTGCAAAGAAAATAATATAACTCCAAATTAGATACCAAATAGAAATACCAGAAGAATATGGCTAGCAAGGTCGGATAGGTGTCGGAGGACAAAGGTGAAGGGATAGGATGGTCGAAAGACAACTAGGAAGGTGTGAGATTATGATGGTCTTCTGGATCAGATCATTTTGGAAAAAGGATAGATTTATGGAGGATAGAATTTGCATGTAAAAGGACTAAAGTTAATCCACATGTAAGATAGGAATATATATGCGACTGGGAACAATATATGGTCGATGACAATAATAGCACAACCATATGATTAAACATGGAAACCCGACATACTAGCAAAATAAGCATAACCTATCGTACTAGTAGACAAGCAAGGTACTGGCATGCTAGTCGGTTAGAAATGATAATAGGCGATATGACAATCTATATGGACTATTATGCAACATATTATTAGACATCATGTAACAAACTAGATAGACTAGGCATAAAATAGAGACTAGTCATGATGTAGCATAAGATAACATATGATCATGTAGTTACAATCTAATAATAATCATTAATAATGCAAACGATGATTAAACTATATGACCAAATAACAACTAGTATCCACATCACATGCATCATACATATATGCAATCTATGACATAACATTAACTCTACTCATGCTATTGTGTGTATACAATGCAGCAATCAACCTACACATACTACACATAACAATAACAATATTTTAGTAAAGAATAATTATTAGCAACATATATGCATATATTACGATCGATACCTAAAGGTTAACCATGTATGTGTGAGTATACACCGTCTTATGGAAGTGTAACATAAGATATTAAGCTATGTGATGATGTATAGTACGATATCCGGTATATTAGAAGGTATCCGCGTACAATTCCCTGGGTTTCTAGAAAGGTACTGCGTATTTAGTAAGGATCCCCAGACCACAAGGTAACCCCTCGAAAAGAGGGAAGATATCCCTTAAACTAGCAAGTCAATCCCGACATTCAAGGAAGCCGGAGTCCTACTCGGGCGTAAGTCCATATCCAGTACGACTCTGGGGGCCCCCTATATAAGGATCAGCAATCCCATAGAGGAGGACAGGTCTTTCTAGTCGCACAGCGAGTTGAGCTAAATCCCAGGAGGTGAAGCCCTAGAAGACCCGCTACCTCGAAGGAGTCGAGTCCCGCAGGATTAGTTAGATTAGCCTGTGATTAGGCCTAGGGTAGCCACTAACATACACCCCTATTGTAAAGACGTTTTCTCCATCAATATATACGAACAGGACGTAGGGTTATTATCCTGAGGGAGGCCCGAACCTATATAAAAAAGGGCTGTCCCCTGTTGTCAGATCTCCTGGCCTTGGGCCCTAGAGGTCCCTACCCCCCCACTATCACCGTTCCACAAATACCGTAAGATCGCCGATTCACCGATCGTCGACAGATGGCGCCGACCGTGGGGATCTCTCCGGATCAAGCCGTCTAGGAAGAATCAAAGTCGGTAGGATGTGCAACTAATCGCGATCAGCTCTTTCGCCAACTGCACAGCCCTCGTCGGTCCAACCCGAAGAGGAGGAAACAGATGCGGCAGGAAGTTCGATCGCCCCCACGCACCGTGCTGGGTACTTAGACCGGGGCTTCTACGACAACTTTGGCCCCATGGATCCGTACCCGGTCACGGATCGCGTGGATTTTGGAGAATACGCCCCTGGAAGTTGGTGCTGAACGACAACCTCCCGGCAGGAACGACCAGTCCAATGGTCAGAATTTCACCTGCGAGTTCTGATCGTCAGGACGATCACGACCCTACCCACGCCGCGTCCGATGAGGACAACGCGATGGAGTGTGAGTACACATCATCTAACCAAGGACCTCGAGTGGTTCTCACGATCGACGATGGCCGCGAGGATCCCGAGGACCAAGATCTGCCTGGGGGCTCGCAACGACGCAGTACGATGGCCACTCCCCCCAGGAATGGGGACTTGCCTGCTGCTGCAGAAAGAACCCCTCCAGGAACGAGGGACTACATGTCCCGAACCACTCGAAGGCTCGCGGAGGTGCGCAATCTGCTGTCACGACCACCGGTAGCGGATTTATCAACACCCGCGGGTATGCAATGGATACAACAGATGGGGGCTGACCTCCAAGAGGCCCAAGACCAAGCCGAGTCTTCTCGAGCCCAGTTGGTGACACGCAGCTCTACTCGAGTAAGAACCCCTTCTCCGCTAGAAGAGCGTGACCGAGAAGGACGACACCCCAGGAACAGGTCTCCTCAGGAGGAGCCACCTGCTGACCTCCAAGACCAGCTCAACAGGCGCCGACACCAAAGGTGCCAGCAAGAGCAACAGCTCCCTTGGAGGGACCACACGCAACATGCCAACGTTCGCGGTTGAACTTCGACCTCGAACAATGGCGAGAATGCACCTTATCGGGGAGCCTTCAGTGGATGCCAAGCGCTATCCCAGGAGCTCCGGCAGGTGCGCTGGCCTTCTCATTTTAAGCCTGGGTCACTAGAATCGTATGACGGCACCATGAATCCCATGAAATTCCTGCAGATCTACACCACCGCGATCGAGGCCGTAGGCGGGGACGAGAAGGTTATGGCCAACTATCTTCCTACCGCTCTCAGGGGAGCCGCTAGGACTTGGTTGACGAATTTACTCCCAGGAATGATCCGTTTGTGGGGATAGCTCTGCGACATGCTCCTCGGGAACTTCCAAGGTACCTTCCCAAGACCTGGTCGTGTCGACGATCTATTCCTAGTTGTCCAACGACCAGACGAGACCTTCTGAGAGTTCACCAAGAGGCTTAGTGCGGTCCGCAACACTATTCTGGAGATAACTGACTCGGATGTCATCCGCGCCTTCACTCAGGGCAGCAAAAACGAGATGTGTACGCACGACTTGATCATGTGACCACCAAAGACCACGAGACAGCTCATGGACCTGGCCAAAAAGGCCGCCTGTGCGGAGGAGACCCTACGATACATCAAGCAGCAGTGAGGCGGGCCGACCAATTCTCCCCTCCGAGCAAGGGACAATTCGAGAAAGACTAAACGCAAAAAGAAGTCCTCCGGGGAACAAGGAGAAAAGGGCCAAAGCCGACGAGCTAATGGCCGACATCTCCGAGAAGCGCACCTGGCGACCGCGCCCCAAAGACAAGCCTACCAATTCCTCCGACAAGCCATCCAAGCCCTGGTGCGACTTTCACCAGACCGACTCGCATGATCTACGTCAGTGCCGCATCTTCAAGAAATATCTTAGGGAAGAAAGAGAGAATTTCCGCGAGGAGGATCCTCAGGTCGCTAACAACAGTCGGGACACGACTTCTGACGACGATGACTCCACTCCTGAGCCTTTTCAGGGGCATGTCAGAGCAATCGAGCACATATTCGGGGGCTCAACCTCTTATGAGTCAAAAAGGCAATACAAGGCGATTGCCCGAGAAGTTCTCGCGAGTGTATTGCGGGTCCCTCGGGCGGTCAAGTGGTTCGAGGTCACGATCTCTTTCGACCAGACAGGCTGCCCTGAGAACTGTGCTCGGTCGGGACGATATCCGATTGTTGTCAAACCAACAATCAACAACTGCTGAGTAGGCCGCGTGCTGGTAGATGGAGGGAGCTCCCTTAATATCCTATTCGCCAACGCCCTCGACGCAATGCAAGTACCACGGTCGTCTGTCCAGACGGTGATGCAGACATTCCATGGTATTATCCTGGGCTCGTCGGTCACGCCGATCGGGCAAGTCACGCTCCCGGTTACCTTTGGTACACCGAAGAACTTCCGAACAGAGAAAATCCTGTTTGACGTCGTCGATTTTGAAACAGCGTACAATGCTATCCTGGGATGCTCAACTCTAGCCAAGTTCATGGCAGCAACGCACTATGCCTATCAGTGCATAAAGATGCCCGGCCCAAAAGGCATTCTCACGATAAAGAGCTCCTCCAAAGAAGCACTCCTTTGCGACAAGCTTAGCCTCGACCTCGCAGAACAACATCTACTCTCTAGTCAGGACACCGATGTAACGGCACGCGCCTACACATCGTCAAGACCACCGCCGCTACTGCGAGTGACAACTTCGGAAAGTACCCCCTCCAAGTCGGAGAAAAAGTTCCACGATTAGATCGGAACTGGGGGAAAACAGGGCCTTTTCCTCAGCAGGACCACGGTTCCACAAGAGAAGCCACCTGATCCAGGTCGCTCGTACCAGCTGCCGAAAGGTCATGTCACTTAGAGAGTCCCCCGCGTAAGTACCTTCGGTAAGGTTGCATGGCCATCGCCCCCTCATTAGCAAATTCCAAAGTTGCACCAGCTCCAGCCCTGAAGATCGTCAAGCTACGAACAAGTCGATGATAAGACGCTCCGGGCGCCGCCGCCCTGTATGCACACTCAACAAAGTTTCGTCAGTAGGTCACGACAGAAAGGACGCGAGTCTCTGGAACAACCGGCGACAAGCTGAAGGAGGGGGGACAGCTTACTTTTTTTAGTTTCCTAGAATGCCTTTTCTTTTTTCTTACAGTAGCTTGTAAAAGACACAGTTTCTAAATACATCAAGTTTCTAGTTCGATATATATTTTTTCGGACTACCTATCCGAGATGCCCCTCGAATAAGACAGTCGGGGGCTACATGAGTATATGGCGAATTGGTGTACGCATACGAGCACTGATCTTTCTCGGCCTACGCGAAGGGGGAAGGTTTCGCACTACAACCATCAGGGACGCGAGGAAAACCCCTTAACATGTCTGCAGGTGACAGGGGAAGCCACTGAGCCCCCCACTTGACCAGACCTAAGGCCTGGTCGACTAAGCTCCCCGGTTCCGTAGTAACGTTCCTCGACCTCGAGTAAAGGAAGGGAAAGAAGGTGCGAATATGACTAGACCAACGGAACCCATATGCTCATTCACGTCCCCGATTACTTTGAACAGAAGGCATCATGGGTAGAGCGTAATGCGGTCGTTAGCAGGGCAAAAATGTGGAGCTTACTAGCTTATGCCCAGTACCTCGGCAAACAAAGGAACACAAGTTGTCGCTACGACCGGGAAAAACTGGGCGGGGACCCCTTAACGTGTTTACTGATGACGAGGAGCCACGGAGCCCTCCATCTGACTAAACCTAAGGTCTGGTCAACCTCAGTTTGTGGTAAAAATGGCACAACTCGAAGATCCTGAGTCAGGGGGAAGAAGCAACGAGCTCAATCAAGTCCACAACAAGCCCCGCATACGACAAGCATTTCGTAGAGCAGACAAATTCTATAAAAAGAACCCAAGTTTTTAGAAAACAAAGAACACACAAGATTAATCGCACAGTTACTGACAATTGTCTGGTACAAGTTCCTATTCTACTTAGCAAGACTAGATGCCTGGACCCGATCACCGAAGGCATCCGCCGCACTCTGCACAGCGTCAAGAAGCTCCTCCTCCCTACCGGCTGGCAGGTCGGCGGCTAGGGCCTTCAGCGACAAGTCCGGGTGTTGACATCGGAGAAGAGCCAGGGCGTCCCGCACACCCTACTGGAGCTCATCTTCAAGAAGCTTCTCGAGAAGAGGCTTCAACCGAGAGACCGACGCCACGAGTTCCTCCATCCGGGTAGCAGACGAAGGACGGGGGAGGACGGCAACTCCAACTTCGATGAGCACCTTCTCGAGCGTACCAAGCGCGCGCTCGAGATCCTCCTCCAGTTTCCCTGCATAGGCATTACTCCTTTGCAGGGAAGACTCCGCTTCCGACAAGCGGGACTTCGACACCTGGAGCTCAGCCTCGGCCGTCTCCCTCTTCTTCTCGGCTTCTCGGAGGCGCTTCTGCAGCTCCTCCTTCTCCGCGCGCTAGTTCCCGAACTCCTCAAGGAGTTTCTTCAACTCCTCATTTGCCGCTCGGATACCCTCTAGCTCGGTTTGAGCCTTCTCGAGCGGGGGAATTCGGGAGATGGCGATCTAAAAGCAGCAAGGTCAGTATCGATTACAGTATACGTTTTATCGCTGACATTTCTATTTACCTGTAGCAAAGATGTCAGGCCGACACTCTCCGGCACCAAGGGTTCCGGCGCAAAAGGCTCCACCTGCTCAACTGACGCCGGCGCTGGTCTTGGTGGCGGGGGATGCTCCTCGGCGGTCTCCTCCGCCGAGACACCGGCGGGAACGATGGTAATCCTAACCGGAGGAACTTCCAAGTCAGTTCGTCCTCAAAACAAGAAGCGAAAGGAACTCCGGAGAGGGCCAGGAAAAACACACTCACCTTGTGCGCTTCGCCTGAGGAAGGAATCCCTTGGACGAAGCATCAGGGCCTCGCTTCTCAGAGGAGGCCAGCGGCGCCTTTCCCTTCGCCGTTGCCACCTCTTCCCTACGAGTAGTCGAGGGAGGAGGTGTCGGTTCTCGTGGAGGAAGGCCGCCCACTTCATGCTGTCTGACAAGCTACTCCTATTAACCTACTCGGGGAAAGCACGGAGAAGAACTAGCCGGGCAAAGAGTTCTAACCTGAGGATGGGGATCTGGCGGAGGAGGAGAGTTCCGGGTAGGGGGCTCTACCCGGGTGTCCTCCTTTGCTGCCGTGGCCCTGGATGGACCTCCACCTCCCTCTTCGGAGATTGGCCCGGTCTCCCCGAGGACTTCAACATCCTCATCCTGAACAGAGGCGCCAGCACGTTCAACCTCCGAGTCAGGGCCTCCACGGCCTACTCGCTGCAGAGATGAACTCGAAGGTGATTAGTATTACCGTACGAGTGACCAACAAAACACCAGACAAGGTAAAGGACTTCCGACTTACCGAGAGGATTTCTTTTTTAGTTGTCGGGGCTGAGCCTCAGGATAGGCAGCGGCACCCCGGTCCGCCCGCCTGGGGGAGATTGCTCGAATAGGTTGCTCAACCTATTCTAAAGCTCCTCGGGGGACAGATCTACGCAATCTAAAATGATCAAGAACAAGTTGGAAGTCGCGCCGACTAGCATGACACAGGAAGGGGAAAATACCTACCGGTGTCAAAGTCCCTTGACTGGTCTTGCCCCTTCGGGACCATCCTGGCAGGCTGGATCCTCGACCGAAGAGGGCTGAGTCACCGCCGAAGGAAATTTTCTGCGACATCCCACGCTGACAAGCCCTTGGCGGCGAGATTGGTGATGTCGCCGACAAGAGCCCTGAGCCGTTTTGTCTCCTTCGGGGCTTCTGCCCAACACTTTGCCTGGAGAGGAGCCAGGCCTCGGTAGCTGATCCCAGAGAGAGGTGGGGGCTGGCAGTAGAACCACCTCGAGTGCCAGCCCGACCACGACGACTTCCAGGAGGAGGGAATGTAGGCATCATTCTTTCCCTCCCGGAGTCAGAACCCGGCGCCGCCGACGACTCCTCCGCCGTAGACCTTCATCCGGCGGAGGTTGTAGAAGAACCTCCACAGCTCCAGGCTCGGTCGGATGCCGAGGTACGCTTCGCACAGGTGTGCGAAGACCGCCAGCATCAGGACCGAGTTCGGGTTGAGGTGAATCAACTCGATCCCGTAGAACTGGAGCATGAGGAGGAAGAAGTGTGATGGTGGGAATTGGAATCCGCACCTGAAGAAATCCGCGAAGACGACGACCCAATTCGTATCCGGACCGGGGTGTCGGACCCCAAAATCCATAACAGAGAGTCTTAAGTGAAACCACCCGCTAAGTCGAAACGTCAACCCCAACCTCAACCCCTGGGTATCAATTCCAAGAGGAGTGGGGTGATATGGCTTCGAATAGCCCGAGACGTCAACCCCGAACCTTCTCTGGCAAACTAATGCACAGATCAAGCAGGATGATATGGTCTCCTCACTCTTTTCTTACTGAGCCGGAACGTCAATCCCAAACTCGTCCCGGCAAATTAATGCTCGGCTGGAGTAGGATGATATAGTTCCCAACCTCTTAGTAGCAGAGTCACTTCACAGGGGTGATTAAACCTAATAACTCTATGATATAGACTCTGAAACCCTACCCACATCATGTGCTTCATCAACATACACACACACAGCACATGAGGCAGGCGAAAACAACCAGATTTCACAGCAGTAACTCTATCGGGAAACTGCAATATTATAAGTTCTTGAAACTTAACAACATATATTCACATAAGGGATCCGAAGATCCAACTACACAGCGGAAGAGTATATATGGCTACGAAGCCAAAAGGTCAGGCCAAAAGTGGCAGCAGAACAAACCAAGCTGCCAAACCCCGGGGGCAGGACCACTGCCTGGGATTTCCAGCGACTAGTCGTCGTTGGCGTCGATCTCTATGTAGAAACCACCCTCGGGAGGGGTAGTTTCCTCTGCAACAAAAATGTCAACGATAGCAGGGTGAGTACAAAAATTGTACTCAGCAAGACTTACAGTGGGGAAATTAGTAATAGATGTGACATGTATCAATAAAGGGTAATAGTGGACTATTTTGCGGAAAGCCAATTTTACCTTTGTCAATAGAAGTTAAGTAGATGAAAACCGACTACCAGAATACTTTCAAAAGGAGACGAGTTGAACACTTCACGAATATTTCTTACTGCAGATCACCACACCTTAGATTCTCTAATTCTTCCTCGACCACCCTGGGAGGAAGCAATCGCTAACACCATAGCCTCAGAGTTGGCAAGTTTTAGAGTTTGTTGTAGTTGTCTAATTCGATGCAAAATCTTACCAAGCTGTCCATAACCGCGGACACGGCTGTTCAAACAGTTCAAACCCTGCAGGGGTGTACATCTTTACCTACACGTATTGATCGTCTCTTAGTGCTAGGCCAATCACACACTTCACGAGGTGTGCTAGCAGAGGGTGATCAAACACGACCGTTACAATGCTTTCGACCTAGGTATGAGCCACCCTTACGGGCTAGTCCATGTGCATCAGTCCGGCCGCAACTGCGACACGGTCCCATAAGTTGTGAATCGAGGTACATCCCCGGTCTCCCAGACCGTGTGTCCACCCCACCCTTATATTGAGATACCACACCACATCCGCTTTTTCATGCACATGGCAAATGGAAATAGCGAACTAATGCAGCTCATACACTAAGTCTAGGCAAATTATTTAGTCGTGGGTGGCCCCATAATCCACCCGTGTAGAAGTACGCAAATCTTGGTTCGGAGGGACACCGGTAACCGGTCCTTGTGGAAAGACGAGACAACCCACCATGCTCCCAGCCATGGCCTCTCGTCTAAACCCAATTATGATTAAGCAAGTTCATTAGTTAACCCCTGGTGAACACCCACCTACCACGTAACCCATCCAATGGTGTTGATTCGTCTGCCATCCAAGAAATTATGACTTTTACATGTCTAAGCATGTCTAAGCATTAATAACATAGTAAGCATTATAACAGTGCACACTATACTACTCTAGATAGGTTCTGATGGCGGTGGAGTTGATTGAGCGACAAAGTAAGTTTTATGCACAGGAATAGGGTTTCTGCTTAACGAAAAATAGGATTTGAACGCATGTGATAATGAATTTGAAAACAACTAATACTTTGCAAATAGTAGGTGTCTGCAATGTGACCAAAGGGGCTGCTTGCCTTGTTGCTCTACAACTAAACCCTATTCGTGATCGAGGTTGTCCTCTTTTGGATTTTCCGGCTCTAACGAAGAAGAACGTTAACACCGGAAAAGAAAGGGCATAACCGTAAATATCAAAATGCTGAACATCGGCATGAGATGAAATGCATGCCATGATGTAGAGGACATACAATAATGACTAATGTAAGTGGAATCAATTTAATCGGAGTCCGGACGCTCAAAATATCGCGATCCGAAAATCCTCCGGCTAATCGGGGAAACCCTAATTTGAGTTTTTAGCAATTTGTGTTTTTCCTACCATGCAAACATGTATGAACATGACATATTTGAATAGCTCTTATTTTTCTGAACATTTTGATATATTATTTACATTTTTTGATTAAAAATGGATTTTCTATGAATTTTCTAAGATTTAATCTCCTTTTTGTATTTTTCTCAGTAAAGAAATAATAAAACAATATTATATTCAATTTTATTATTTATTTCAAAAATAACCTGCAGAGGTTGACATGTGGGCCCTACTGGTCAACTTTGACCAAAATTGACTTGGGTCAATGACGGGTGGGGCCCACTGTCATATAATTTCCCAATTCTTTTATTCTTTTCTTTAATTTCTGTTGTGTGGGGTCCATCTGTCATTGAGACATACTTGTTGAGCTCAATTAATGCACTGGTTAGTTATTAAGTATAGCCATTAATATGTCGGATTAGTGTTTAATAATAGTGATTAGCATTCAATGGGGTCATTAATTGGTCAGAACCATAATTACTGCATTAATTAAAACCTAGTCATTAATTAGGTCTTAACCGTGCCCTAATTACCGGTGAACACGAGCTTAACCGTCCTAACCGACCCGCCGGTCGGGAACCCGGCCGTTGGGCTCGGTCCGGCCGGCGGTTGCCTCGACATGGCACGGCCGGCGGCGAGGTCCAGGGCAAGCGGTGGCGAGGCGGCCTTACCGGGAGGCGGCGCGGTGGAGCGGCGAGCTCGGAGGCGGCGGAAGCGGCCGGAGCAGCGGCGGGGAGCTCGGTGGAGGGAGGCTCGGGATGGGCGGTGCGGGATGGCAGCGGAGGAGGGGCGGCGCGGAGAGGCACCGAGGCGGTGGCAGTAGAGGCTAGGGTGGAGCGGTTGACGCCGGGAATGGAGCGGCGGCGGGGAGGTGGAACGGCGGAGGGCGACGCGGCGAGGCGAGGAGCTCAGGCGGAGCGGTGGCTTCTCGGCGGGGAGGCAGAACGGCGAGGGCGAGCTCGGCCTGGGCTTCGGAGGAGCGGGGCGACGGGGAGCAGAGGCGCGGCGAGCTCAGGATGGAGCGGCGGAGGGCGGACCCGAAGCGGACAGCGATGAGGGAGGAGCACGGGGAGAAAAAGGGGAGAAGGCTTCGGCCGGGGGGGGGGTTAAGGAGAGGAGGCGGCGCCCGGACCGAAGCAGCTGGTGGTAGGGAGGGTTGGGTGCTCGCCACCGCAGCAAGGAGGAAGCAGGAGGTGGCCTGGCGCGGGGTGAAGGGGATGAGGATGAGGCGTCAGTGGCTTAGGGGAGAAGAAAGGGAGATGGGGGCGGGCCAGGCCGGTGGACCGGTGAGAGGAGAGGGAAAATGGGCCAGGAAGGCCCATTCCGGGGGGGGGGAGGGTTTAGAAATAGGGTTTTTCTTTTTAAATTTTTTGTTTTCTGTTATTCCTTTTCAAATTTGTGCTACAAATTCAACCAAATTCGGTTACAACTTTTCAATTCAAAATTATTCAATTAGACTACTGCAAATACTTCTCATATATTTAGTTCAACGTTAGTTTGGATTGAAACTTTGAAGTTCACCTTAAACCTTTAAAAGAAATTTGGAAGTTTGCCGAGTATTTCAAAAATTTCAAAAACCTACTCAATTTAGGTTCACGTTTTAATGCCATGAAACGCACATGATGCACATTAGCAAACACGCGAAAACAGGGATGTTACACGGGGACCATCTCCTTCACGGCTTCCTGGACAGGCACGAACACCTCCGGGAGGATCACCTCCTCTGCCACGAGTCTTTTGAGGGCGGAGGAATCCATCACCGAGGCTTCGAATTCGGGGATGATGGAAATTGGCTCCCCCGAAGCATCCCCCGACGACTTCTTGGGCTCAGGAGACTTCTTTGTGGCGCTCTTCTTGCCCTTTTTTTCGGCTGATCGGAGACGATGGAAGCAGGAGGTTTTGACAAGGGGCACGAGAAAGAAGATGAGGGGGGCAAGAATGCTAAGGGACAGAGAGTGATGCGGGCAAAACCCCAACTCTTGGTTCCTTAAGGGATTTTCAATCTTCGCTTGACCGAGCGCGGTTAACGGCACGATCCGTTCCATCGCATTTAATGCGGACAGTTGCTTTTCCGCATACGAGGCGTTGCGCGGGAAAAAGAGGGTCTGACAAACCCACGACCCCGACAAGCGCGCCGTGTTACGGCTCACGTCAGCCGCACTGCGATGCAGAAAAAAGGAAAGATTCTTCATCACCATGCGAAATTTCCGCCACGACGGTTCAGTTTTCCAGAAATCCGCCAGGCAAGACGCGTGTCCGTGATCGACGGATCAGATCGGCTCGGAAAGAACTTTGGGTTTTCCAGAGAATTGCTCCGATATATCTGTCACGACTACTCGGTAGGGATTAAGCCTACTCGAGAAAGTTGTCGACAAGGAGCACCCGGTTCGCCTACTCGGAGCTGCTCCCCGAGAAGGGCAAATTTTTTACAGAACAGTCATGACCTCACTTCACGTACTGATGGGGGGCTTGATGATGTATAGTACGATATCCGGTATATTAGAAGGTATCCGCATACAATTCCCCGGGTTTTCAGAAAGGTACTGCGTATTTAGTAAGGATCCCTAGACCACAAGGTAACCCCTCGAAAAGAGGAAAGATATCCCTTAAACTAGGAAGTCAGTCCCGACGTTCAAGGAAGCCGGAGTCCTACTCGGGCGTAAGTCCATGTCCAGTACGACTCTGGGGGCCCCCTATATAAGGATCAGCAATCCCATAGGGGAGGAGAGGTCTTTCTAGTCGTGCAGCGAGTTGAGCTAAATCCCAGGAGGTGAAGCCCTAGAAGATCCGCTACCTCGAAGGAGTCGAGTCCCGCGGGATTAGTTAGATTAGTCTGTGATTAGGCCTAGGGTAGCCACTAACATACACCCCCATTGTAAAGATATTTTCTCCATCAATATATACGAACAGGACGTAGGGTTATTATCCTGAGGGAGGCCCGAATCTGTATAAAAAAGGGCTGTCCCCTGTTGTCAGATCTCCTGGCCTTGGGCCCTAGAGGTCCCTACCCCCCAGTATCACCATTCCACGAATACCGTAAGATCACCGATTCACCGATCGTCGACACATAGTATCATCCCAAACAAGCTCTCACCCACTGCCATTTGCTATCCTAGCAATCCTAGGCCAGAGTTTAGCGTACTCCTTACTAATGGGTCCAGTGATGGGAGATCCTGCAGGATAATACAATAATATGGCAGACTATCACCTGGACAGCATTTTGTAATATCATGGGTACATAACAAGTACCAAGGTGATCTTGCTAACACATTATACTCCAGTCTTACCTTTCATCTCGCCCTGAGGGTTCCCGTGCATTTGCACGGGCTGTGGGCAAATATTTTTATAATTCAAGTGAAATACGGTAAAAGCAAAAGATCAAAATTTAGTAAGAAATCGATCGAGCTGGATTATCAATCTAACTGGAAAGTTGGAGTGAACGAAAACACATTAGAAAGGCTAGCACGATAAAAGGAAAGATGCTAATAAATTGCATTAATAACTAATATTCAAATTATAAACTAAACTTATCAGGTAGTAATGAGTCATAGGTGCATTATCTTTCGACAACGTCAAATCATATGAAGCAACAATTTTATCCTTGGATAATTTCTATCATCATAGTCTTGTTGTGAGTAGCGCCAATATGAAGCTGTTGGAACACTATCACCTTGTGGAACATGTACTCGGTGGAGCCATTGACGTCAACCTATGGCTTGTTTTGCATGCCTGGCTGAAGCAAATTTCGTGGAAGCTACTTGTCTTGCTCTTTTTACACATAAATCAAGCCTGGTAAAGTCATAAAGTGTCTTGCACCGGTCCCTGTCTAGCACGTCCTTTGTACTCCATATGGCTTGGTATGTATGCATTGAATAACATGCTTCGATGGAACACATCGAGACGGTGGACACTGCAGCCAAGAACATCAGCACCATCGTTTGAGTAATTCATCATTATGGCTATTATCTACCTCTCTCTATGTAAATAGATGAGGTGTTGGAAGTTGACATGATCTCTGACATACATTCTGCACCATTACTTTTTGTATGTATATGTTAGGAGAAAATTTTGACAATATATATTATGAAAATAGTGACAAATATTATGAGTCAAATTTGGCAAAGTTTGACTGCACATTTTCTAAAATTTCATGTATTTATAACTGGAGGTAATATTTTTATTTTCTTTTTGTCGACGATCGGTGAATCGGCGATCTTACGGTATTCGTGGAACGGTGATATTGGGGGGTAGGGACCTCTAGGGCCCAAGGCCAGGAGATCTGACAATAGGGGACATCCCTTTTTTATACAGGTTTGGGCCTCCCTCAGGATAATAACCCTACGTCCTGTTCGTATATATTGATGGAGAAAACGTCTTTACAATGGCGACTCCAAGGACCTTTCCTTCCCTATGGGATTGCTGATCCTTATATAGGGGGACCCAGAGTCGTGCTAGACATGGACCTACGCCCGAGTAGGACTCTGGCTTCCTTGAACGTCGGGATTGACTTCCTAGTTTAAGGGATATCTTCCCTCTTTTCGAGGGGTTACCTTGTGGTCTGGGGATCCTTACTAGATACGCAGTACCTTTCTGGAAACCCGAGGAATTGTATGCGGATACCTTCTAATATACATGATATCGTACTATACATCATCAAGCCCCCCATCAGTACGTGAAGTGAGGTCATGATTGTTCTGTAAAAAATCTGCCCTTCTCGGGGAGCAGCTCCGAGTAGGCGAACCGGGTGGTCCTTGTCGACAACTTTCTCGAGTAGGCTTAATCCCTACCGAGTAGTCGTGACAAATATATCGAAGCAATTCTCTGGAAAACTCAAAGTTCTTTCCGAGCCGATCTGATTCGTCGATCACGGACACGCGTCTTCCCTGGCGGATTTCTGGAAAACCGAACCGTCGTGGCGGAATTTTCGCGTGGTGATGAAGAATCTTTCCTTTTTTTTGTTTTTCTGCGCCTCTGTGCGGCTGACGTGAGCTGTAACACGGCGCGCTCGTCGGGGTCGTGGGTTTGTCAGGTCCTCTCCGGAGTTCCTTTCGCTTCTTGCTTTGATGACGAACTGACTTGGAAGTTACTCTGGTTAGGATTACCATCGTTCCCACCGGCGTCCTGGCGGAAGAGACCGCCGAGAAACATCCCCCGCCACCAAGACCAGCGCCGGCGTCGGTTGAGCAGGTGGAGCCTTTTGCGCCGGAACCCTTGGTGCCGGAGAGTGTCGGCCTGACGTCTTTGCTACAGGTAAATAGAAATGTCAGCGATAAAACGTGTACTGTAATTGATACTGACCTTGCTGCTTTTAGATCGCCATCTCCCGGATTCCCCCGCTCGAGAAGGCTTAAACCGAGCTAGAGGCTACCCGAGCAGCAAACGAGGAGTTGAAGAAACTCCTTGAGGAGTCGGGGAACTGGCGCGCGGAGAAGGAGGAGCTGCTGAAGCACCTCCGAGAAGCCGAGAAGAAGAGGGAGACGGCCAAGGCTGAGCTCCGGGTGTCGAAGGCCCGCTTGTCGGAAACGAAGTCTTCCCTGCAAAGGAGTAACGCCTATGCGGGAAAACTGGAGGAGGATCTCAAGCGCGCGCTTGATACGCTCAAGAAGGCGCTCATTGAAGTTGGAGTTGCCGTCCTCCCCCGTCCTTCGCCTGCTACCCGGATGGAGGAACTCGTGGCGTCGGTCTCTCGGTTGAAGCCTCTTCTTGAGAAGCTTCTTGAAGATGAGCTCCAGCAGGGCGTGTGGGACGCCCTGGCCTTTGCCCTGGCTCTTCTCTGATGTCAGCACCCGGACTTGTTGCTGAAGGCCCTAGCCGCTGACCTGCCAGCCGGTAGGGAGGAGGAGGTTCTTGATGCTGTGCAGAGTGCGGCGGACGCCTTCGGTGATCGGGTCCAGGCATCTAGTCTTGCTAAGTAGAATAGGAACTTGTACCAGACAATTGTCAGTAACTGTGTGATTAATCTTGTGTGTTCTTTATTTTCTGAAAACTTGGGTAGTATTTGTCTGCTCTGCAAAATGCTTGTCGTATGCGGGGTTTGTTGTGGACTTGATTGAACTCGTTGCCTTTTCCCCTAACTTAGGATCTCCGAGTTGTGCCATTTTTACCGCAAACTGAGGTTGACCAGACCTTAGGTTTAGTCAGATGGAGGGCTCCGTGGTTCCTCGTCATCAGTAAACACGTTAAGGGGTCCCCGCCCAGTTTTTCCTGGTCGTAGCGACAACTCGTGTTCCTTTGTTTGCCGAGGTACTGGGCATAAGCTAGTAAGCTCCACATTTTTGCCCTACTAACAACCGCATTACGCTCTACCCGTGATGCCTTCTGTTCAAAGTAATTGGGGACGTGAACGAGCGTATGGGTTCCGTTGGTCTAGTCATATTCACACCTTCTTTCCCTTCCTTTACTCGAGGTCGAGGAACGTTACTATGGAACCGGGGAGCTTAGTCGACCAGGCCTTAGGTCTGGTCAGGTGGGGGGCTCAGTGGCTTCCCCTGTCACCTGCAGACACGTTAAGGGGTTTTCCTCGCGTCCCTGATGGTTGTAGTGCGGAACCTTTCCCCTTCGCGCAGGCTGAGAAAGATCAGTGCTCGTATGCGTACACTAATTCGCCATATACTCATCTAGCCCCCGACTGTCTTATTCAAGGGGCATCTCGGATAGGCAGTCCGAAAAATATATATTGAACTAGAAACTTGATGTATTTAGAAACTATGTCTTTTACAAGCTACTGTAAGAAAGGCATTCTAGGAAACTAAAAAGTAAGCCGTCCCCCCTCCTTCAGCTTGTCGCCGGTTGTCCCAGACTCGCGTCCTTTCTGTCGTGACCTGCTGACGAAACTTTCTTGAGTGCGTGTACTGGGCGGCGGCCCCCGGAGCGTCTTATCATCGACTTGTTCGTAGCTTGACGATCTTCAGGGCTGGAGCTGGTGCAACTTTGGAATTTGCTGATGAGGGGGCAATGGCCATGCAACCTTACCGAAGGTACTTGCACGGGGGGACTCTCTAAGGGACGTGACCTTTCGGCAGCTGGTACGAGCGACCTGGATCAGACGGCTTCTCCTGTGGAACCGTGGTCCTACTGAGGAGAAGGCCCTGTTTTCCCCCAGTTCCGATCTAATCGTGGAACTTTTTCTCTGACTTGGAGGGGTACTTTCTGAAGTTGTCGCTCGCAGTGGCAGCGGTGGTCTTGACGATGTGGAGGTGCGTGCCATTGCATCGGTGTCCCGACTAGAGAGTTGATGTTGTTCTGCGAGGTCGAGGCTGCGCTTGTCGCAGAGGAGTGCTTCTTTGGAGGAACTCTGTATCGTCAGGACGCCTTTTGGGCCGGGCATCTTTATGCACTGATAGGCATAGTGCGTTGCTGCCATGAACATGGCTAGAGTCAGGCCTCACAGGATAGCATTGTACGCTATTCAAAATCGACGACGTCGAACAGGATCTTCTCTGTTCGGAAGTTCTCCGGTGTGCCAAAGGTAACCGGGAGCGTGACTTGCCCGATCGGCGTGGCCGACGAGCCCGGGACGATACCATGGAATGCCTGTGTCACCATCTGGATAGAAGACCGTGGTACTTGCATTGCGTCGAGGGCGTTGGTGAATAGGATATTGAGGGAGCTCCCTCCATCTACCAGCACACGGCCTACTCGGCAGTTGTTGATTGTTGGTTCGACAACAATTGGATATCGTCCCGGTCGAGCACAGTTCTCAAGGCAGTCTGTCTGGTCGAAAGAGATCGTGACCTCGGACCACTTGACCGCCTGAGGGACCCGCGGTAACTCATGAGAACTTCTCGGGCAATCGCCTTGTATTGCCTTTTCGACTCATAAGAGGTTGAGCCCCTGAATATGTGCTCGATTGCTCTGACGTGCCCCTGGAACGGCTCAGGAGTGGAGTCATCATCGTTGGAAGTCGTGTCCCGACTATTGTTAGCGACCTGAGGATCCTCCTCGCGGATCTTCTCTCTTTCTTCCCTGAGGTATTTCTTGAAGATGCGGCACTGACGTAGATCATGTGAGTCGGTCTGGTGAAAGTCGCACCAGGGCTTGGATGGCTTGTCGGAGGAATTGGTAGGCTTGTCTTTGGGGCGCGGTCGCCTGGTGCGCTTCTCGGAGATGTCGGCCATTACCTCGTCGGCTTTGGCCCTTTTCTCCTTGTTCCCTCCGGAGGACTTCTTCTTGCGTTTAGTTTTTCTGGAATTGTCCCTTGCTCGGAGGGGAGAATTGGTCGGCCCGCCTCGTTGCTGCTTGATGTATCGTAGGTCTCCTCCGCACAGGCGGCCTTTTTGGCCAGGTCCATGAGGTGTCTCGTGGTCTTTGGCAGTCGCATGATCAACTCGTGCGTACACATCTCGTTTCTGCTGCCTCGATTGAAGGCGCGGATGACATCTGAGTCAGTTATCTCTAGAATAGTATTGTGGACCGCACTAAACCTCTTGGTGAACTCTCGGAAGGTCTCGTCTAGTCGTTGGACAACTAGGAATAGATCGTCGACACGACCAGGTCTTGGGAAGGTACCTTGGAAGTTCCCGAGGAGCATATCGCAGAGCTGTCCCCACGAACGGATCGTTCCTGGGGGTAAATTCGTCAACCAAGTCCTAGCGGCTCCCCTGAGAGCGGTAGGAAGATAGTTGGCCATAACCTTCTCGTCCCCGCCTGCAGCCTCGATCGCGGTGGTGTAGATCTGCAGGAATTCCACGGGATTCGTGGTGCCGTCATACGATTCTAGTGACCCAGGCTTGAAACGAGAAGGCCAGCGCACATGCCGGAGCTCCTGGGATAGTGCTTGGCATCCACTGAAGGCTCCCGGATAAGGTGCATTCTCGCCGCTGTTCGAGGTCGAAGTTCGGCCGCGAATGTTGGCGTGTTGCGTGTGGTCCCTCCGAGGGAGTTATTGCTCTTGCTGACGCCTTTGGTGTCGGCGCCTGTTGAGCTGGTCTCGGAGGTCAGCAGGTGGCTCCTCCTGAGGAGACCTGATCCTAGGGTGTCGTCCTTCTCAGTCATGCTCTTCTAGCGGAGAAGGGATTCTTACTCGAGTAGAGCTGCGTGTCACCAACTGGGCTCGAGAAGACTCGGCTTGGTCTTGGGCCTCTTGGAGGTCAGCCCCCAGCTGTTGTAGCCATTGCACACCCGCGGGTGTTGATAGATCCGTTGCCAGTGGTCGTGACTGCAGATTGCGCACCTCGGCGAGCCTTTGAGCGGTTCAGGAGACATATTTTCTCGTTCCTGGAGGGGTTCTTTCTGCAGCGGCAGGCAAGTCCCCGTTCCTGGGGGGAGTGGCCATCGTACTGCGTCGTTGCGAGCCCCCAGGCAGATCTCGGTCCTTGAGATCTTTGCGGCCATTGTCGATCGCGAGAACCACTCGAGGTCCTTGGTTAGATGATGTGTACTCACACTCCATCGCGTTGTCCTCATCGGACGCGGCATGGGTAGGTCGTGATCGTCCTGACGATCAGAACTCGCAGGTGAAATTCCGACCATTGGACTGGTTGTTCCTGTCGGGAGGTTGTCGTTCAACACCAACTTCCCGTCAAAGGCCCTGGAGCACTCGGCCCTGAAGCGATCTGCTTCGCGATTCGAGTACTCTCCAGGGGCGTATTCTCCAAAATCCACGGATCCGTGACCGGGTACGGATCCATGGGGCCAAGGTTGTCGTAGAAGCCCCGGTCTGAGTACCCAGCACTGCGCATGGGGGTGATCGGACTTCCTGCCGTGTCTGCTTCCTCCTCTTCGGGTTGGACCGACGAGGGCTGTGCAGTTGGCGAAAGGAGCTGATCGCGATTAGTTGCACATCTTGCCGACTTTGATTCTTCCTGGACGGCTTGATCTGGAGAGGTCCCCACGGTCGGCGCTATTTGTCGACGATTGGTGAATCGGCGATCTTACGGTATTCGTGGAACGGTGATACTAGGGGGTAGGGACCTCTAGGGCCCAGGGCTAGGAGATCTGACAACAGGGGACAACCCTTTTTTATACAGGTTCGGGCCTCTCTCAGGATAATAACCCTACGTCCTGTTCGTATATATTGATGGAGAAAATATCTTTACAATGGGGGTGTATGTTAGTGGCTACCCTAGGCCTAATCACGGACTAATCTAACTAATCCCGCGGGACTTGACTCCTTCGAGGTAGCGGGTCTTCTAGGGCTTCACCTCCTGAGATTTGGCTCAACTCGCTGTGCGACTCCAAAGACCTTTCCTTCCCTATGGGATTGCTGATCCTTATATAGGGGGCCCTCAGAGTCGTGCTGGACATGGACCTACGCCCGAGTAGGACTCTGGCTTCCTTGAACGTCGGGATTGACTTCCTAGTTTAAGGGATATCTTTCCTCTTTTCAAGGGGTTACCTTGTGGTCTGGAGATCCTTACTAGATACGCAGTACCTTTCTGGAAACCCGAGGAATTGTATGCGGATACCTTCTAATATACAGGATATCGTACTATACATCATCACTTTTGTATGCATTTCTTTTCTTCAGACGAATATCATGTGATCATGTTATAGAAGTAACAAAAGGAAACTCTCGAATAGAGGGATTTTTACATCATATCAAAAAGGAGTCCCAAGCATAAGACGCTTGTTTTCTTCCTTCAATTACATGACCGTTTCTTTAAGCACAAAAAAGAGCCAATCCACTATCCATACGCGAGTCCAAGCCTAGTACGACTGCTTTGATTTTTCTTTCCTTCACGTACGGGACAATGGATTAAATCTCTTCTCTGCGATAAATCTCCAGATTTATAACTTAGGCCATTTCCGATGGATGGCTAGAAAATTTCTAGAGAGTAGAGAGTCTTTAATTAATATAGTAATAGGTAGATAGATGAAGTTTTTCTGTAATATGATCATACTTAATATAGAGTCTTTCTGTAATCTGATCGTACTTAATATGGAGTCTTCTGTAATCTGATTCATTATAACTTGGCCCCACCAGAGATGGATGGTCAGATTTTTTTCTTTTTTCTTCGATTAACGTGAAAATTTTTAGAGAGTCTGTAATTAATATAGTAATAGATATCAAATTAGCATCACTGTTAGGCTGACAAGCTCTGATTTGAGAAAATGTGGTGGCTATACAGGAATTGGTAGCATGTGGACAACACTGAATAACATTCTATCTGTCGTACTCATAAAATAAAAAAGTCAATAACACCTATAATACAGTCAACAAACATGATATCTTTGCCATCAAACCAAAGCCTCTTGAGAAACTTTCGAGGTAGACAACAATATATGGTAGTTTCTCATTGTATTAGGACATCCTGAAGCGTCTAAACCTAAAGTAGGAAAATATATAGCTAAAGATGCAGCTCTTTTATTACCGAAGTACAAGAGATAAAAAGATCACACGTAAAAAGCTCGCGCAAAATAATCAAACTGGAGGGAGGCATTATTTTGTGAAATGTATGTCTCATGGCAAGTCCAAGAGTTTCATGGCAGCAATGCCACTACCTAGGGCGATAGATTTGAGACCATCTTCCACATTTGAGGAACCCATGTGTAGATGAAATCGCTCAAAGTGTTACGCAATCTTGGACCTGTTAATCACGAGAGTTTTAGCCTCCATTGTATTTTAGGCCCAACCACGGAGCAACACAGGCTTATAAGAGATCTTGAGCTCTCTCCCTCTAAAAGACTAGCCTGATAGGAGGATTATTCTCACCATTATAAGTTGCGTTCCGCTTCTATCCACAATCAACGTGGGACTAAACCTAAAGAGATCTCCCCCTCACCCGAGCCCGCTAATACCAGCATTTTGACTCGCTAACCATGACCGGCAACTGTGAGGCCTTTGAGATTTGTATCCGAATACCTAGGCTCTGATACCACTTGTTGCGAAAACCGGCCCTAGCCACGCCGATCTCCACGAGGCGACACGCGGAAGCGTAGATCTAAACCGAGAACACCGTAGAATAGACAATGAGAGACACGACGTTTTTAACGTGGTTCAACCGTGAGGCCTATATCCACGGGGCATGACTACGGGCGCTCCTCCCCTTGTCTTGATCTCTTTGTGTTGGCTTGGTTACATTGTGTGGTGCCCTCCTCTTTATATAGGAGGCCTAGGATACATGAGTTCGATTCTGACTCTAGCTGTATACTACTAGGACTCTCCGTAGTACCCTATTACAATACTACACCTTCTCTAGTCCAACTTGTAACCTACTTGTACACATATTCAACACAAACTCAACAAACTCCACCTTGGTAAATATGTCTTTCACCACCTTAAAGCCGTCTTATGTGAACCTCTGTGCACCTTAGACTTTGAGATTTACCTTTGCAGCTCAATGACCTGAATGGCCAATGAGACTCTGTTGCTACTCCTTAACACCACCATGACTCTACCTGCAACTGTACTTCCTTCATTCATCACTTAAAACTGAAGAAACTTTACAGCCGTATCCTGAGTCATCTCATTGAGTCAAGTTCGTAGTTGTCTCGTCCTTTCTTTAGATAGTCTTTCCAGACCATCTCTTCCTGCCGTGCGCTTTCAGTTGCACGCCTCGCCACAATTCCCGTGTCGAGCCTCCGCAGCCCTGATTGAAGATCTCCTGGGTAGCCAACCCACACTTCTTCCAACCCTGTTACCTTTTCCTCCATCAATTTGCCACAATTGATGCCAAGTCCCATGCCTCACCTCTGAACCACCGAGTACTCCTCTCTTCCAAGTCACGTGTTCTCCATATTGGCCGCAGGCTTCAACTCCTGAGATCTTGTCCCTTGAAACCTCCCTTAGCCCCTACTTATATAGCAGTCTTTTGATCTTCAAATCCAAGCTGGACTCCTACTCTGAGTCCATCTCCTCCAAAAAACAAATTCCTTCCCGAAATCTGGCTTTAAAAACAGTCTGAGCTGCCTTCCAAACCATCCTGGGCCGGCCATAGCCCTCCCGGGCCCTCCTCGGGCCCCGTATGGACCCGCACGTGCTTTGCCAGGGCCTGCCACGCGCCCCGCTAGGCCGGTCGCCTCGGCCTAAGCCACGCCCGCCCTGCGGCCTAGGCCGGCGCCACCCCCACCCCCCCCTCCGCGGCTTGGGCCGCCGTCCTTCCTCGGGCCTGCCCCACCTGGGCCGCCAGCTTGCCTGGGCTGAGCCCCGCGCCAGGTTGCCGCACGGCTAGGCCACTAGGTCGTGGCATGCTGTGGTCGGCCAATTGCCGCGCTCCCGTGGCCGACGTCGCCGCCTCACGCCGCCGTTCCCTTTTTTTTCTCTTCTTTTGCTTCACCTCGCAACGAAATTCCTCCACAAAAACCATGTAGATTTCGCTGTCCTTTTTAGACACGAATTTTCACGACGTGCTTCGGGCTCCACCTTGCCTTGTACATGTGCCGCTGCCCTCCATCTCGCCCGATTCCTCTGCCTCAAGATCTACCATCAATCTCGTGCTCTAATACCACTTGTTATGCAATCTTTGGCACACTAACCAGTAGCGTTCCAGCCCCCATTGCGTCACAGGCCCAACCACAAAGCAATACAGGCTTATAAGATATCTTGGACCCTCTCCCCCTAAAAGGCTAACCTAATAGGAGGGGTTATCCTCACCATTATAAGTTGTATTCCGTCTCTGTCCACAACCGATGTGGGACTAAACCCAACACAAAGAAAACCTCTAACCCAGAAGATTTCGTCTGTGATATTTGCTTAGGAATATGCAGCATGTAAAGCTTGCTCCAGATAAAGCTGAAGTACTTCATTGTCCTCCCTTCACCAAGCATCTTTGTCGTATGTGGCACAAGCCAAAAGGGGAAAAGATGGAAACATAACAAGCAATGATGTTCAGCCAGGTCTGCTGTTATCAATTCAGCTACACAGCTCAATCAGATAAGTGAACATCTTCAAATGGAGGAGCTAATTTGTAAAGTTGGGAACAATTACAGACATATGAATAAACTATATGTAAAGAACATGCTTCCAAAGAAAGCCCATAGCTCTGCATAAAACAGTTTCAAAGGGACAACAGTATAAAAGAAAATTCTCATACCAAGGCTTGTTTTACAACATTTCCTTGCAATGTGCAAAAGCATGTCTGGTTTGTTCAAAGAAAAGTTCAAGAGACTCGCAACCCTACCATCATTTCGGGTGTTTTCTTGAGGGTGTTCGACTATTTTGGCATCAAATTAACAATTTCACACTAAGAAAACTAAATAAAAAAGAGTGAAGCGGGAACATAGGCACAAATATCAACTGGATGAAGAGAGAGAAGAAGAGAGAGAAGAACTATATGCTCCGTAAGCTCATGGCCAGTCCCCCGAAGTGCACAAACATCTGTTTCCTCGACTATAACGCGAACGAACTTTAACGGAGTCTTGCTTACATCCATGGTACAGCTTAATCCTCGGATGATTCTCGTACAAATTTATTCCGGGTTACAACATGGGCTAACAAGTACTGTAAAATTCCTTAGCCAGGAGGTCTGAAAATATACCCGAGGATGCTCACGCAGACACTGATGAACTGAAGACGAGCCATGTCGCCGTCCGGGGGATGCACAAGGCTGGTCATCATTGACCACCAATGACTCGGATGATTCGCAACACCTTCCCAAACTACCGGCAAAGGCCGTCCTTTATGTGATCATCTGTCGATCAGCTGATCTGGTTGGGGTCGTAAGCAGCTTCCTTTTGATCTTCTTTCGGCTTTAACGATTTGGCTCGCTTTAACACTAGCTAATGCTCTTCCGTTTCCTCTTTTTTTTTCCTCTGAGCTTCAAAAATCATTATAATGTGCATACTTTGAGAATATCCTTATGATCGTATCGCGGTGTTAACGTCGTCAAGTGGCTCTTTATCTAAGGATAAGACCATATGTACTTCAATTTCCCAATCGCTTTGTGCAAACGCTGGTTTGGTTTGATGGAAGAGCTTAGGTGCTGTGCGTCAGTTGTCACTGCGATCGCGAACTCGCGGCATGTGCACATCGTATCCTGAATGGATATACATATGTGCCATGTCCGTCATGCGCGTAAAGTGTCTCAGTGCAGTCATCTGCTTGTCTTTCCCTCCTACATCCTTTGTTAAAAAAGATTTTGATCATCCTTGATCAAAAGAAGAGTATCTTGATCGAATGTTCTTCACTAACCCCCGTTGCTTTAGTGCCTGAGCTTTAACGTAACCAACACATAAAGAGCACTGCATACGTGTTTTTGATAACTTTTCGGTAACGTGGACGGCCAAGGACTTGGACACACGTCTAAATATATGTACACCAACTACGGATATCTCAACGGACAAAGAGCCATTGATACCGATGAAATCCCCGCGTTTCAGATATGTCCTCCTGGAACCTATGCACGTGATCCGATAACAACACTTTTCATGAGCTCAATCAATCCAAAAATATTCGTGACCGTTTTACACAACATACAACTAAAACATACAACATACAACTAAAAAATATTCGTGATCCGATGTAAATATTCGTGACCGTTTTACACAACATACAACTAAAACAACACTTTTCATGAGCTCAATCAATCCAAAAATCATATGGTCTGAGCAGATCATACTAGCTGTAGCCTCAAGGGGCATCGCATCTCGCCAAACTCGACAATTATACCAATCGATTCGTCGACAGAAAATGACACATTGTTCTGATGGTAGTAGCGAGCGGCCATGTATGCCTCACACCACATGTGTCACTGTTCTTGTTCGTGTATACATCTACACATGCAAACTGGCCGTGCCAACCTCGACAGCCACACACCTACAAACCAAAGCACAGCAACGACGTCGTCGACACCTCGGTCTTTTGACTGTAGGATGACAACGGGGACAAAGATGTCTGAAATGTGCTTTTGCCTGGGCCATCTCTGATGCACGAATAACTGTACATAGTGAAAGCCCTCGTCAGCCCGTGCGTGGGCGAGTGGGTGCCGGGCCCGGCCGGCGACAGCGACGGGGTGGATTCCATGGTTATAAAGCAGCTGCCGAGGAGGCTCGTTTGTGCAACACGGCATGCTCATCAGAAGCTAAGTAAGGAAGAACAGTTGCAGCAGCTGCAGAGAGAGGAGCAAGCGGTGCTTGATCATTAGCTGGGAGCTGCGTGAGCAGAGTGTGGTGATCGACGATGGTGTCTCTGCTGGGGCTGTACGGCGGTAGCCGGAGCAGGATCCACGCCAAGAGCGGCGAGGGGGCGCCATGGCGGGCGCCGGTGCCGGTGATGCAGCTGTTCTGGAGGGTGAGATCGAGGCTAAGGAACGCCGTGCTTCTGCGGCCAAAGCGCGGCGCGGCGAGGTTCAGGTATGACCTGCAGAGCTACTCCCAGAACTTCGACGACGGCCTCGTCTCTGGCCACCGCTTCTAGCTAGTTCCATGGACATATTACTTTCTTCTTTTATTCTTTCCGTCCATTGCTAGCTGGAGGCTGGAGATTATAGTGAGTAGTGTGCTAGTACTAGCTAGTACTGTTCATACAACTTATTTCTTCTTGTTAGAAGTCTGACACCGCATGTGAAATGAGACAGTATGCTTCTGGGTACTCAGTTAGCCAGGTATCAGAATGTAACGGCTCGTGTATGTGGTGTTTGATATGCTCACTTGTTTGGATTGTATGATGAAATGTGCATGTCTGGGATATAAACTAGTTTGGGAGGAGATGGGGATGGATCAATGTATGCCTATTTGTCGATAAGTACACGAGATGAGGACGGGGAGGAGCCTTCAACGAGACACCTCATACACCATCTCTTTGGACGCTCACCCCGAATGGGGTATACTCTGCCGCGTCGGTCTACAAAGCTCAGTGCGTCGAATTTGAACCGCTGATCGACATGCTTGCTGCTAGAGGATGGCCATATGCTTGCATCATGCGCCGACGCAATCCGGAAACGATGGCGCATCTCATTTTCTGTTGCTGCTAATCTAGGCGTGTTTGGGACACAGCTACAAACTGGCTTGGTTGTCCTGAACTCCCGACGATCATCGACAATACCGGGGTTCAGTGGCGCTCAGCAAGTTTGCCGAGGAAACCTTTGCGGTTGGTGGTAATATTGATCAGATGCGAGTGGTGGAAGCAACGAATCGCGCGAGTCTCAATTATGCCGCCAACCTTGATGGCAAACATAAAAGACGTGGCTGGGGCATGGAGCCTCGTTGGTGCTGACCACCTTGCACAACTCTCTGATGGTTCCCTGGCTTGGCCGGTTTGTATATTTATTTCGGTTATCTCATGCTTTATTAATGTACAGGCAAAGCTTGCCATGTTTCAGAACACATTTACCGCGGCTTTGCTGCATTGCAAATTTTATTAGAAAGGCCAATCAAAGTGCGAGGTTGATGTCATAAGATGGTGTGGAGGAACAATCTTTTGAAGTTCTTGAGACCAATTAATTCAACTCACAAAAAGCAGCATCAATGTGAAATGAAACTCACCATTGACATGTACAAGTAAGGTGGATAAATACGGCGGTAATACATATGTTGGCACCAATCTCGAGAGTGATGCATGGAGGGTGTGGATAAAGGTTGCACGTGCAACCAGTTGCGTATTTGAGTTTTCGGCCATGGCTTCTACTTCTTATGCATCGGCAACTTCCATAGCACACAGAGTGGGTTTATTCTTTGCATTTCCAGTAACGACGAGCGGCTTTTCAACGAATTAACCATTGCCTAAAAACTTTCTTCTATGAAAGATGCGCAATTAATCCTAACAAGTATTCTCATAAAATTATTTCTATCCAAGTTTATCTCCCATGTTGAAGATAAGGGAAGGTTATTAGTGAAACCTTACATCAGGACAAATCAATGTATAATCCTCATAACCGAGCTCAGCTCGGGTAGCTAGCGACGCTAGGTGTGTATGCTTCCTACACTGGTTCGGTCCGAACGTGGAGCCTATTGTGTGTCTCATTTTTCCAAGGTTACATACCTCGTTTCTGGCCTCCAATCAAATTCTTAGCGTATGTGGCGATGCACGAGTATGTGAGTGTAGTCGTATGAGTGCGGTGCGCATGAGTCCCGTATGCCTTACCAAGTTCTGATGTCATATCAGACGAAATCAGTAGCAATATTACTATCTCCGGTATAATTCTCAAATGAATGATGCAAAGTTGTTGTGTTACAAGATGGGCTAATGGAGCGCGTGCGGGACCCACGAGGCAGTGGTGGAGCTTGAAGTGCAATATCAATAGTGCTTATATTACTTCATATAGTTAAGAAGATGATTAGTTGGGAGAAATGGGTTAATTTAGTATTACCTCGCTATCTAACTGGTGAAAATTAATAACTTTATTAAGAGTTTATTTAGAGTTGGAGGGGTCACAGGCCACCGTGGCCTAAAGAAGCTCCTTCCTTGCATAGAGGGAAGCCGGCTTGAGCATCGGCTACCACCGGTCGGACTATGGATTCTCCCTATCACCAGCACTCATACAAGGGATCATTGTGTCAAGCTTAGATGAGTTTGGAGAGAGACGTAGTCCATAGCTAGGCACCCTATGGTGAATAAGCTTTAACTAACCGGAAATATGTTACTAAGGTGGCATCTTAAGCTCATATACTACTACAGAATAGCTCATTACAGGCGGTTCGGAAACCCCAATGCCGAAACCGCCTGTAAGCAAGGGCCTGTGATGACCCTCCTTCATCACATGCGGTTACAGAACCGCCTGTGATGATGGAATATCACAGGTGGGTCACAACGAGAACCGCCTGTGATGAGCTCATATCGTAGGCGGTTCCCAAAACAAACCGCCTGAGATGAGGACACTCATCACAGGCGATTATCCGAAGGAACCGCCTGTGATATGAGCTCATCACAGGCGGTTCTTGTTGTGATCCACCTGTGATCGTTGTTACAGCATACCTAATTATTCTAGGTTGTTGCATAGTAGCAGAAAACAAAACACACAATACATATATATATCTCATTCATTCACGATAATCAGAATTGAATCGTATGAAATAATAGAAACTTGATACATATCACATAAATTGAGTCACAAAATGAACTCTCATCAACATCACCCAAACAAAGTAATTAAACTCTCATTTTCATCCACCTCATGTCACAAAGTTCACAAAGTATATACGTTTTCAGTTTCGTCCACCTCATGTCACAAAGTAATTAAACTCTCAATAAATTCCGTATCCATATAAAAGTTCACAAAGAAATACATCACTTCTTTACTAAGATGAACTCGCCTTCCTCCATGTCGTAGACGTGGAATTGGCCATAAGGATCGATAACATCTCTAATAAGGACCGTGGCGATGTGTTCTCTTATCCGGTCCAGATGAGATGAATCCAATGATGTCTTGGGAATGCTTTTCTATTGTCGATAAGAATGTATATTTAAGCCATGTACTTATAATGAAGAGAAATATGATAATACTTATCGCAATAGCGTCAAACCTGGACTTCACTTTTGCTAATGTTAGTGAGCATGATTTCCATGTTGTGGCAAACATAAAAGCCACAAACGCTTGTTCCTCCTTGTAGTTGGTGGCACTAGTAATATATACAATTGGTTAGTAGTTGGAGATCGTCATTACGAGAATTTATGAAAATTTGTATTGAGTATAGAAAGATACACTAAAGCCCTTGTCATTTAAAAGGGGCTTATTGGTGCCTTTTCCTCCGTTCTTGAGATAGCTCTTCCACACCCTATGTGAATCGAAATGTTTGTCTTCGGCATTGCAACACGAAAGTAGTGAACGGTAGGTTTGTATATGTTGGAAATATGCTTACTTGCTCATAAATCTTCCAAGTATTTCGATGTCAAAGTTTGCTCGTAGTAACAAATCCATAAACATGAGTGTCGACGAAATGTCTCTCGGACAGTAAACTTGGGCACCCCCGGACCGGAGGACCGAGGTGTTAAGAGGACGACTTGGGGGAACGATGCCTAGTGACCACGGGAACCACGCCAACCTACCGCCAAAGAATAATATGGGAATTGCAGTGGAAAATAGAGCTGGAACTCGAAGAGGTGAGCTTAGATTCATATGGGGTGCCGATTCGCCCTTATATAGGCAAAACTGGCTTACAAGTGAAAATACATCGCTGCCCTTAGACAGATCACAATCTTATCCTAGTTTGTGCCACCATACATCGGGAGAATCAATACTCTCCTCCTCGCCGCTACCTACTATATTCGCCGGCATATCCCTGATGTGCCTCGCCGGTATGGCCCGCCACCGTGCTCGCAGCCTTCTCGTGGACAAGCTGTTTTCTACTTCGGACCAAGTCCGCTCCTCCTCCGTCTCGTCCCGGGGAGATGTCCTCGGCTCTGCTCGAGATGGGCGACTTGGTCCGAGTCCTCCTGGTCACCTCCCCGGGAGGAGGAGCCTATTCGCCCGGGCCTCGCCTCCGGAGGGTGACGTGGCCTCGCATGGGTCCTTCGCCGGATGTCCCTGCAGAGCTACAACACAAGTTATTAAGCATAAGATATATTAGGGGGTACCTCGCCCGGACGACGTGGCTGGACTCCCCCAACAGTAGCCCCTTGCAGGTGCGATCGGCGAGGGGAGCGACGCTGCTCGCGGCTGCATTGAACCCTTAAGTGGGAGGATGGGAAGTTCGGGACGAGGCACCCCCGGACTTTGAACTTCCTTTCCGCTCGGGACGATGTGCCTCCGGACTTCGAATTTCCTTTCCGCTCGGGGCTCCTGAACATTCCGCCCCTGATTTTGGATCGTAACTGCCGGATCCGTTCGCTCCGCCTCCGCCCGTTACACCGCCTCAAATTACGGATCGCCTGGGCCTATAAATACCCCCGGGCCTCCCCTTCGCAACCCCACACGCTTCCGCCGCCGTCGCTTGCCCCTCGTTGCTCCCCATGCTCAGCTCACATCCCTAGCACAATTCGCCGCTCGGCCTGGATCGCGCTCAAACGCCTTCAGGACGACCTAGCGCTTGAGCAGGAGAGGACCATGTCGACCAGCAAAGCCACCGCAGCCACGAAACAAAAAGGGAAGAAGGCGGCCGAGAAGGTCACCTACACTCAATGGCTCGGGGCGACCCAAGCGTCCGAGACCACGCTGGCTCGCCTCGGCGCCACGGGATGCTTTCCCCTTAACTCAGACGAGCATGGCCCCGTCCTCCCCAAGGAGGGGAGCACACGGGCCACCCCACCGGAGGGGCATATCGTTGTCTTCGCCGATCAGCTCAGGGCCGGCCTGACCTTCCCCGCCCGCGCCCATCGTCCAACTCATCCTGAACTATTTCGGCTTGGAAATCTCAGACCTCAACCGCACAGTGATCTCGCGCCTGGCTATCTTTGAGTGTTCGATGAAGACGATGAGGCTGGAGAGCACGGCGACTTGATTCGCCATGTTTCACGAACCTGTGATGACGACATCCCCCATCCACAACGGCGCCCACTCCCTCTTCGGGACGATCGGGTTCCGAGGTAGCCGTGGGTCCGATGCCACCTGCCCGGCGATGGCGCTGAAGAATAAGTGGAAGAACTGGCGCAACGAGTGGTTCTACTACCGGGTAGGCGACCTTGGCTTCACCGGCGACAAGACCGCCCCCGGCTATACAACCTGCCAGCTCGTCGTAACCTCCACCGACTTAGCGAGACGCGACGCCTTGGACGAGATGAGCCATCAACTCTCGTCGCGGGATCTGGTCGAGGAGTTCCTCCTCCTGAGGATCCGCCCGCTTGCCACCGGCTGGCAGATGAAGTGCCTCTCCCTTAGCGAGGGAAGGCCCCTCGGGCCGTGCCCCTTCTACGGGTACGAGCCCACCAAGGGTTACGACCTCGCTCGAGCAGAGAGGGAGGTGAACCTCCTCCTCGGCCGGTACTTGCCGTTCGAGGCAAAGATCATCTCGAAGATGATCGCAGGACGCCGGAACCGGGCCTGCGAACTCTTCAAGTGGGAGGTTCCTCCTCGCTTGGACAGCGCCCCTGTCAGAGACGCCAAGACGGGCGACAAGAGGAAGTGGGCCACCCTGTCCTCGCAGAAGGCGAAGCTAAAGTGCCTCGTCCAGGAGCTAGCGGATTGGGAGGACGACACGGACAGCGATCGCTACGAGTCATCCGTCCCGGGCGGGGCAAACACCGAGGACTCGGGCGACGAGGAGTCCGAGGCGGGGTCGCGCATCTGGAGTGACGAGCGACCTCCCGCGAAGAAGCGGTACGACGTGGCTTCGAAACCTGGCCCGGGAGCGGGCAAAGGACCGATGGGCGGTCTCTTCGTGGCGGTCCATTCGACGGCCGTGGCCTAGGACAGGTTTTCCTGGGAGTCATCTTCCTCGTCTTTGTCCGACGTGAACATCGACGAGATGGTCGATATCGTCGGAGAGGACGTCGCGGGGGAGTCTCTTCGGAAGGACGTTCCGGCCCCTGAGGCGACACCGCCTCCCGAGGCCGCTCGTCCAAGTGGAGCCTTGCCCGAGGGGGATGTGGCGCCGGAGCAACACCCCCTTCCCCCGCGCTGGCGACAGGGGAGCCCTCGCCCCACCACGCAGGTGCTCGAGCATCGGGCGACGGCGTCGTGCCAGGGTGTTCTCCTCCCCGGGTTGCGACCGCGGAGGGAGCCCCCGCTTCTCGTCCTTCAGGTGCACTGGTGACGGTCCTATCCTCCTCCTCGACCCCGAAGGACAAGGCTGTGTCGAGGCTCCCTCGACTCGACCCTCCAGCCTCCTCGCCCCCAAGTGGCGCTCTCCGGTCGACTCGGACCAGATCTCCTCGCCGCCTCGCTGCTGGAGTTCGAGCTCATGAGCCACCCCGGGGCGAGGTTATCCGAGGAGGACGTGGCATCGAGCTTCACCGGGATGACGGCCTCCCAAGTCGGGGTGGCTGCTCGGGCCACCGCGCTGAAGGTAATCCCGACTGGCCTTTTCGTTCTACCATTTATAGCATACTGACACCTTTGTTCTAGTGCATGTTTGTCACGGAGAAGCTCTCTCTCCTGGAGGCGTGCACGGCTAACGTCGAGGGTCCACTGGCTGAAGAGCGGGCTCGCACCGCGGATGTTTTGGAGGTCCTTGACGCCGAGGCGAAAAAAACCGCCAAGCTCTCCACGCGTCTTAAGGACAAGACCTCCGAGGTGGACCTCCTCAAGGCCAAACTCGAGGCGGTGGAGGCTCATGCCACCCGTGCTGAAGAGGAGCTCGCTGCTGAGCGGGAGAAGGCCGAGGCGGTGAGGAAATGTGTCACCGAGGCGGAGGAGGCGCTCTCCTTTGAGCGAGGGAAGGCCGAGGCTGCGGTAACGCTGCTCGCCACGGAGGAGAGCAAATCCGCCGCGGCCCAGAAAGAGGCCGCCAAACTCCAAGACGATCTCTCGCTGGTGCATGAGAGGCTTAGTTGTTTCGTCGATCGGGACACCCAAGCCTACCGGCTCATCACGCCCTTGTGCCATGCAGCGAGCCTGGCGGCCGAGGCGGTTGGTCTCGATGTCACCGCCTTTGACTCTTCTAACGTGGAGACAACAGTCGTGGACGGCATCATGTGGGCGACTTGGGTCTGTCACGATGTCCACCTTGCCAGCTTCGTCTTCACTCAGGACAATGCCCGGGCCTCCGTGGAGCTCGCGCTTGGCTGCTCCTACCTGGCGACCCGTTCTGAACCATCGGTCTTCTCGGCCCCGGGCTACGTCGCCCCGAAGACTTCCGAGGTGGTCGCGGTCCGAGACAAGTTCAAGGGCGAAGCTGACGCCTTCATGACTTCGGTCTGGAGCTCTCGCAAGAAAGGGCAGAAGTACACCGAGAGCATTCAGAAGTCCCGAAGAAGGTCGGCCACCGGAGGAAGCTCGAAGAGTGCCGAAGGCACTTCGGGAGGGGGTCCCACTGCGTCATCCCAGCAGCCAAAGGTTTAGAGCCTGCTTCGGCTGCCAGTCTTAAATTTTTTTGAAGTCTTGCCCCACCGTCGCTGCGTCGACGTAACCTCGCCGCATGTGGTATTTTGTGAACTCGCCTTGTGGTGCGACATTACGCTTTGATTTATGTTAAAAGTCACGATGTTTATCTTTATTGTGCTTGTTTGCAGAGGGCGCCTTCGCAATATAAGTCGCCCGCCGGGCGACGTGGGTCTTGTCCCCTTGTGGCCATGTCGCATAAGCACCGCTCGCCCGGCCTACCAATTGCGTGGAGGGAGCGCTGTGTATTTGGGGAGAAAGTCAAAGAAGCCATCATCCCGGCGACGGTCGAAGCTCGTGGGGGCAACCTGCTCGTCGTGGTTGGCGAGGAGGTTGGGGTTGGCGTCCTCCCGGTAACGGCCCATGGTAGCGGGAGCGACTTATTCCTCCTGGCCCTCGCCGCCGACCTGGCCGATGACGCCGAGACTTAGGGGGTTATCGACTGGTTTTCCTATGTCGTCCAATGTTGGCTCTCATGTCCTAGAATCTGGGACTTATTTATTTTTACCGTCGCGTCGGTTGCGATTGCAGTAACTTAGCGTGGGGGCACTACCCTCCTCCCACCAAAATAACAGGTGACCACGAAGTATTCGTGGTCGCTCTGTTCTATAATCGTGTATTTGAGAACCTGATTTGTTTGTAAACTTTGTGTTCTCTCAACCACTCTTTCCTTTGTCTGGTGAGCGACGTTGTTTGATCTCAACCGCGGGCGAGGTTACGAAGGGTACGGAGTAGGAATTCTAATATGTCTGAGACGCCGCTTAGGGCGAGGATCGCTGTGTAACTCAGCGTTCTTAGGGGAGTTGCTGCCTAAGATGGGATAGCCGTGTTCATCATCCTTAGGGGAGCGGCGTCGGGCCGAACAGCCACCTAAGACGGGATTGGCTTGCTCATCGTCCCGAGGGGATTGTTCATCATCCTTAGGGGCGCGATGTCGGGCCGAGGGTGCCACCTAAGATGGGATAGCGATGCTCATCGTCCTTAGGGGCGTGGCGTCGGGCCGAGTTGCCGCCTAAGACGGGATTGGCTTGCTTACCGTCCGAGGGGATTGTTCATCGTCCTTAGGGGGCGCGGCGTCGGGCCGAGGTGCCACCTAAGACGGGATAGCCGTGCGCATCATCCTTAGGGGCACGGCATCGGGCCGAGTTGCCGCCTAAGACGGGATTGGCTTGCTTACCGTCCGAGGGGATTGTTCATCGTCCTTAGGGGCGCGGCGTCGGGCCGAGGTGCCACCTAAGACGGGATAGCTGTGCTCATCGTCCTTAGGGGCGTGGCGTCGGGCCGAGTTACCGCCTAAGATGGGATTAGCTTGCTTATCGTCCCGAGGGGATTGTTCATCATCCTTAGGGGCGCGGCATCGGGCCGAGGTGCCACCTAAGACAGGATAGCCGTGCTCATCGTCCTTAGGAGCACGGCGTCGGGCCGAGTTGCCGCCTAAGACGGGATTGGCTTGCTTATCGTCCCGAGGGGATTGTTCATCGTCCTTAGGGGCGCGGCGTCGAGCCGAGGTGCCACCTAAGACGGGATTGTAGACTTTTTGACGAGCGAGCGAATACTGCATTAAGATAGGTGTTTCTTAACAAAAGTAGGTAATCATTACAAGGACGACATCCCGTCAAGCTGGCGCAGCAGCTGTTGGTGATGTGTTGCTAAATGACTTGACGAGATCATATGTAGTACTTCCTGAAGTTGTCACTATTCCAGCTGTGCTTGAGGACGACGCCATCGAGATCCCACAGGTGAAACGACGACGGTCGAGACAAACTGATGACCTCGTATGGGTCTTCCCACTTGGAGCTGAGCTTGCCGTCGGCCTCGGGGTTGAGCTTCTTCTTGAGTACTAGGTCGCCCACTGCTATGGGCCTCGGCTTCACCGTCTTGTTGTAGTACTTATCGGTTGTGGCCTGGTACCGGTCGATGTGCAAGGAAGTGTCTTGTCGCATCTCGTCGAGCCCCTCGAGCGATGTCAGGTGGTTGGCATCGTCCGGCTGCTCGGCGATGCAAAGGGATTCGAACTCCACCTCGGCCGGAGTGACGGCCTCCTCACCGAATAACAGCTTGAATGGAGTGTACCCGCCGCCCGGCTGACCGATGTGCGGGACGACCATAGCACGCTCGGGAGCTCGTCCACCCATTTCCCTGCAGGAAGCTCGAACATACGTTTTCGTAATCCTGAAAGAATAATGCCGTTAGCTCTTTCCACTGTGCCGTTAGCCTTCAGGTTTGCGACCGAGGCGAAGCACAGCTTGATGCCAAGGCCGGAGCAGAAGTTCCTAAAGTTCGCTGCATCGAACTGAGTCCCATTGTCCACGGTCAACTCGCGCGGGAGGTCGAACCGGCACACGATGCTTTTCAAACAAACTTCTGCACGGCGGCCGAGGTAATCTTCGCCAGAGGTTCTGCTTCCATCCACTTGGAGAAGTAGTCTAGGGCGACGACGACGAACTTGGTGCCCCGGCATGCCGTTTTGAAGGGGCCGACGAGGTCGATTCCCCAACGTGCCAGGGACCAGGAGGGCGAGATGGGTTGCATCGCGTTCGCTAGTCTGCTTGTGCCTCGGCCCATCCATTGGCATGCCAAGCAGTGCTTCACCAGGTCTTGAGCATCATTCAACGCCGTGGGCTAGTAGAATCCAGCGTGGTAGGCTTTGGCGACCAGGGACCTGGGGGCGAGGTGCGATCCGCAGAGCCCTTGGTGGATTTCCTTGACCAGACCCTTGACCTCCTCCGTCGAGACACACCTCAGGAACAGGGCGCATACACCCTACTTGTAGAGAGATCCTTTATGAACGATGAAGCTCCGGGCGCGTGCTGTTAGCCGGCGTGCCTCGACTGGGTCCTCGGGCTCTCTTTCCGTGGAGAGGTATTCTTCGATCTGGGTCCTCTAGTCCTCAGGCGAGACGGCGCAGACGTCGGCTAGCCCCTCAGTCAAGGCGGTGGACAGAGTCTCGCTAAATGCTCCAGAGGATGGAGTGGTCTCACCGCTCGCTGCTCGGGCGAGGAGGTCAGCCTTAGTATTGTCCCCGTGTGGAATGCTTTGGATGGTAATTCCCTTGAAGTGCTTCTCTGTGGCCCTCACCGCTGCCAGATACTTAGCCATCTCTGGGTCTTTTGCCTGGTAGTCCTTTCCGACCTGCCCGGCGACTAGCTACGAATCACTCTTGACGAGAATCCTACGTGCCCCGGCCGTGCGTGCCTTGCGAAGCCCGAGCAGAAGTGCTTCGTACTTGATGACACTAGGACCGCGCCGGCCCCGGCTCCTTCTGCACACGAGGAACCGTCGACGCAGACAATCCAGGTCGGGTCTTCCGTGCTCTATGCGGGGTCCGGCCGAGGTACCCACTCCGCAATGAAGTCAGCCAGCACCTGCGACTTGATGGCAGTCCTGGGGAGAAACACGACCACGAACGGAGCAATCTCGGCCACCCATTTGCTGACTCGGCCCATGGCTTCTCGGTTGCGGAACATCTCGCCTATCAGGAAAGAAGTTGGGACCCGTATTGGATAGGCCAGGAAGTAGTGGCTAAGCTTCCTAGACGCCATGACCAATGCATATGCCAGTTTCTCGAGCTCGGTATACCGTATCTTTGCCCCTTGCAATGACTCGGAGACATAGTAAACCGGGTTTTGGGTCCGGTCCTGCTCCTTGGCGAGGACGGCGCTGACGGCCGAGGTCGTGGTGGCGAGGTACAACAGGAGAATGTCTCCGGGCGATGGACTCTGGAGGACAGGGGGCGAGGTAAGGTACTTCTTCAGGGCCTCAAAGGCCGACTAGCATTCCTTGGTCCACTCAAACTTTCCAGAGCCTCGCAGGGCTTTGAAGAATGGGAGCCCCTTCTCGGCCGAGCGGGACACGAATTGCCCCAGGGACGCGAGTCGGCCTGCCAGCTTCTGCACTTGCTTGGTCGTGGCAGGCAGCTACATGAGGATTGCGTCTATCTTCCTCGGGTTGGCTTCGATCCCTCTTTTTGAGACGAGGAAGCCCAGTAGCTTTGCAGCGCGCACGCCGAAGACGCACTTCTCCGGGTTCAGCCTCATACTGGACCTCTGGAGGTTGGAGAAAGTTTCTTGTATGTTGGCCGTGTGAGTCTGGGCGAGGACGCTTTTGATGACGATGTCATCCACGTATGTCTCCACGTTCCTACCGACTTGGTCGTTGAGGGTTTTGCCGATCATCGGGCGAACATCGCCCCCCACGTTCTTAGGCCGAACTGCATCCAGACGTAGCAGAACGTCCCGCTCGGAGTGATGAAGCTGGTCTTCTCCTCGTCCTCCTCAGCCATCCACACCTGATGGTATCCCGAGTAAGCATCCAAGAAGCTCATGAGGTTGCATCCGGACGTGGCGTCGACTAGCTGGTCGATGCGAGGGAGGGGGAAGTCGCCCTTCGGGCATGCCTTGTTGAGGTTGGTGTAGTCCATGCACATTCGCCATTGCCCGTTCGCCTTCTTGATGAGGACCGGGTTCGCCAACCACTCCGGGCGCAAGATCTCACGGATGACCCCGGCCTTGAGCAGCTTGGCGACTTGCTCGTGGGCTGCGACTTGTCGATCGGCTGACATTTTCCTCAGGCGCTGCTTGACAGGGCGAGCCCTTGGTATGACCTTTAGCTTGTGCTTGATTATGCTTCGAGGCACGCCTGGCAGGTCCTCGGGCTCCCACACGAAAATGTCACAGTTAGCTCACAGGGTAAGAAGAAGTGCTTGCTCCACCTTGACCGGTAGGTCCGTCCCGATTAGTAAAGTTTTGTGTGGCTCGTCCTCGGATAGCATACCGATCGGGTCTCCCCGTCTGGCCTGGGCTTGGGAATCCACCATCCCGTAGTTGACGACATGAACTGGTCACCGGCGATGTTGATGTCGAGGACCTTACCCGCTTCGGGCGAGGCAAGGCTGCCGGAGGGAGCCGGACGAGATGCTTCGACCGCTGGGACGACGTCATGGACATATCTTATGGCCGAGGTCGTGGACTCCTCGATACGGCGAGATAGGCCCTGGTCGCCATACACCGTTATGACTCCGGTAGGGGCGGGGACCTTCATGCACAGGTAGGCGTGGTGAGGGACCGCCCCGAACTTGTTGAGGGCCATCCGTCCAAGGATCACGTTGTACTGGTAAGGCTTGTCGACGACGTCGAACAGCACGGTCTCGGCGTGCTCTCCGCCTTCGTCCTGGAATTTGACTGGGAGCTCGATTCATCCGACTGCTCTGATCGGCTCGCCGCCGAACCCGAGGAGAGGGATGCCCGGAGACTGGAGGCATGAGCGCGGGATGCCCCTCCCGTCCAAGGCGGAAGCGAACAAGATATCAGCCGAGCTGCCCCCATCTACAAACACACGCCAGACCTCCACCTCTGATATGATAGCCGAGATGACTAGGGCGTCGTGGTGCGAGAGGACGATGCCCGTGGCATCCTCTGGGCCGAAGGCGATCGGGGTGCCTGTCTAGGTGGGGAGCTCTGTCGGGGGGTATGCCCCTATATGTTGGACTCGGCGGACGTACTCCTTGCGCTAACGCTTCGACGGGAAGGTGTGGGCGCTTCCCCCGGTGATCACATGGACGACGCGACATGGTTCCTGCCCACCGGCAGGCGGTCCACGTCGAGGGGGCGGAGGGGGGAGCCCTAGGGGAGCCTTGACCCGGGGCTCCTGTGCGCATTGCCCTTCGCCCATCAGAGGGGGCCGTCGAGTGCGAGCACAATTTGTGTAGCTCGCAGTACTTTCGGTGAGGGCCTCTCGGCCGAGGCGGTTCCCGCTGACAATGATCCATCCCGCCTCGGTTCTGTCCCGGCCGAACATAGGGCTCCCTCCCGTGCTGCCGTGGAGACTCGCAGAGCGGAGGGCCTTGACACGGCGGGAAACGGGCTACCTGTCGTCCTTGAGCCTGGCGCGATCCTTGCAGTCGGCCCTCTTCCTCCTCGTACTCGGCACGCTCCTCGTCTCGCTGATCCTCCACGGACACATGATGTATGTCGTGGTGCCTTGCATGTCGCCCTTCTGCCTTCTCTATCCCCGTGTACACCTGGGAAGCCCTGGCCTCCTCCCTTCACAGAATTTGCCCTTCCTCCACACGGGCGTAGACCTCCATAATATCATACAGTTGCTCGACACGGCTCAGCCGCTTCCTCTCGAGCTTGTCGGCTAAGGCCTCATTGCTAATGCCTCGCGGAGCAGCCTTGCAGATGGTCTGCTCGGCGACCCCTTTCACCTGGCACTGGACTTCAAAGAATCGACGCTGAAATGCTCGAATGGTCTTGCCCGGGCGCTGCCAGAGGTTGCTGAGGTCCATCGAGATCATCTCCTTGTTGTGGCACCCCTGAAAATGCCCGTGCAGTTTGTCACGTAGCTGCTCCCAGGAGTATATCATGCGAGGCTCGAGGCCGAGGTACCACACCTGGGCGATGCCTGTGAGGGTGAGGAGCAGGCTCTTTGCCATGATGGCCTCTCTACCCCCCCGAAGCCATCACCGCTGCCTCATACACCCTTGTGTACAGGACCAGGTCTGTCGTACCCGTGTACTTTGGGAGGTCGGCGGGACGAAACTTGGGCGGGAACAGGACCGCCATGACCCCGGGCTCAATGGTCTCGCCATGCTCGTGAGGTCGATGACCTCCGGGTGGTGGACGACGTGCTTTGGTTGTTGTTGTTCGACATGTGCTTTGCCCGGACGCTGCTCGATGTGTGGGTGCCCCTGAAAACTTGGGCCGCCCTCGCAGTTGCGGATGGTTTCTCTGGCAGCTTGCTGGCTCTGCAGTATGTTCACCCTGAGACGCGCCGCCTCAAGGTCCGCCTCGCCCATGTACACCACCGCCCGTGCCTGCGCCGCATCCTAGTCTCTAAGGAGAGCCTCGACTGCCGGGGAAGGGATGAGGGTCTCCGTGCGGGCGGCGGAGCGACCCTCGGCCAGCTGATGGCGCAGTTCCTCCGCGGCGTGGGCCTTTGGCGGGGGCGGGGGAGTCTTGTGTCGCCTCAAGTTGTGCCTGGTATAGACCGGCCACCTGTTGAGATTAGGCGTTCGCCTTTAGCACCTCCAACTCCGCCGCCTGGAGGCGTGCCTGCAGCACCGCCGACCTTTTCGCCGCCTCCTCGGCCTGCCGCCGCAGGCCTTCCACCTCGTCCGCCAAACTCCGCGTGCCCTCAATGGCTTCCGCCGTTAGTGGCTCCTGCGCCCCGACCGGTGGGACTGTAGCCTAGGACCCCCCATCCGTCGCGACGCCGGAGGTGAGCTCGCCCGGGTGATCGGGTCCAACCGGCGTAGCCCTCGTCACCCCCACGTTTATCTCGCCTTCCTTTGGAGGGGGAGGGAGCTGAACCTCGCGTCTTCCACTCGCCGCTGCCTTCCGCTTGGTTGTGGTCACCCCTTTCTTCGGTCGAGGTGGCATGGTGAAGCTCCGGGTCAGAAGTACGTCGCCCCTTCGTCCCCACGGTCGGCACCAACTGTTGACGAAATAACTCTCGGACAGTAAACTTGGGCACCCCGGCCCGGAGGACCGAGGTGTTAAGAGGATGACTTGGGGAATGATGCCTAGTGACCACGGGAACCGCCCCAACCTACAGCTGAAGAATAATATGGGAATTGCAGTGGAAAATAGAGCTGGAACTCGAAGAGGTGAGCTTAGATTCATATGGGGTGCCGATTTGCCCTTATATAGGCAAAACCGGCTTACAAGTGAAAACACATCGCTGCCCTTAGATAGATCACAATCTTATCCTAGTTTGTGCCACCGTACATCGGGTGAATCAGTACTCTGCTCCTCGCCGATACCTACTATATTCGCCGGCATATCCCCGATGCGCCTCGCCGGTACGGTCCGCCACCGTGCTCGCAGCCTTCTCGTGGACAAGCTGTTTTCTACTTCAGACCGAGTCCGCTCCTCCTCCGTCTCATCCGGGGCCTCGCCTCCGGAGGGCGACGTGGCCTTGCATGGGTCCTCCGCCGGATGTCCCTGCAGAGCTACAACACAAGTTATTAAGCATAAGATATATTAGGGGGTACCTCGCCCGGATGATGTGGCTGGACTCCCCAAACAATGAGCCTTGGATGGTGTGGTATGAGGAGAACAAGAATCCAATGCTCTCTGCATTTAGTCTCAATGGTTAGTAAATTCACGTTACTTTGGTAAAATTACCAATAGCCTGGGATGGTGAAGTAGGTAGTGCAACACTTACCCCTGGTTGTACGGAAAAAGTATGAATTCCATATCCTGTTGAGCAAGTAAGGCATTTAGCACGTACTCGACAACAAGTCTTCCACATCTATGATCATCCGTGCAGAGACAATGTATCGGTCGAGGAACCCTACTTTTACGTGTTTCTTTCTGTTTGTTCAATCATCATTCTACACATAAAAAGGTATGGGTTACATATATGTGGATATAATACGTGTAACACGAACATTAAACGTGGTTGCGAAAACTTACAGTGTGTAGCATCTAATGAGAGAGACTTCGAGGGACCGGAGGTTCTAGAGTTCCTACAAGTCCACGAAGTTAAAAAAGAACTGACAGTTCTCAAAGTCGTGGTGGAAATGTTTCTTACTAAAGTCCACCTTCAAAGTTGTGGTCCGTTGATTCGTTGGCTTCTTGACCTCCTTGAGGTAGTACTCGTGCAGCTCGCGGGTATATTTTTCGAGGGCATCGAGCGCCTCTGGCGATTTGAGGCATGGCTCTCCTTCAACATATTTATCAGCTAATGGCACGAAGAGGAAGTCTTCTTCAATGTAAAGGTGTGGTTCCTTCGGCACCTTTGCCTTCGATTTAGCGCCTCGCTTTCTTTTACGATCGCTTCAACGACTTGGTGGGAGACGAATGGGCCCTTGTTGGAAGCTTGGGGGGCCAAGGTGGTTTCCACCGGCCCCGTAGCGATTGTTTTGTCATCATTACATGCAACATAAGGCTCTTGAATCATAGGCACGTCTACCTCCGTGTTTTAGCTTGATCGATAGATGGATGGTGCTAGTCTTCGAATACTACATCCCTCTTCGGCCACTGGATGAAAGTCCCTTCAGCTTGGCCCAGTCTCGTAATCTCATCATTTGGCTGAAACTTCAGCTTAATGGACTTGCAGGTGTCGTAGACACAGTCCACACTGACCTTCGCATTCCCACGCGCCATCAGGACACGGTGGATGAGATCACCTTCATTGGATGGACATGTCGTCCCTATTGCAACCCCTAAATGCTCGTCGTCAAGAAGCCGCACCAATAGCTTACACCGCGTCGTATCCTTGAATGCAAAATGTGGTAGAAGATAGAATAATTAAGTACATTAGGCTTGCGACATAATTTTAAGTGGAACTTAAGATTGACATATAATTACCAGGATCTCATCGACAGGATACGAGACGACGCGCTCAACTTCACCACCGGGGATGGAGGCTTGGCTACTCTTTCGGTGAGCAGCATGGCTACTTTGCATTTGTACGTTACCTTGTGAGGCCATGGCCACCATCTCTTCGAGGCTCTTAAACGAGCATCGACCCTCATTTCCACCGTGGTGGTGATTTCTTCTGTAGAGTGGCTCTTTCTCTTGCTTCGTGCTCGGGTTTGGCCATGCTCTTATTCCTATACCGATACAAATCATCAGGGAATCTATCTCTCCATGTAGCATAAACACCTGTGCCCCTCGTGCGACCAGGATGCTCCTTGGTGCTGATGGCCTACGTAAGAATATCTTTCTCCCTTTGGAATTCACAAGGAGAGGATTGAGTCGAAAGGTTCTCCTCTGATAGAAGAACAAGTTTAAATATAGTATTCAGGTTGTGGATGTACCCAGAGGCAGATAATGTAAACAACATCTTACCAATATAGAGTAGGCCTCCCGGGTTTGCTTCGCTCATGAAGGATTGTGCGTCCGAAGACGTTGCACCCGGATTCCTCCTCGCATACACTAATTCCGTACTAGCGCCATGATTCGACGCTAGAATATGGCGGGGGCTGGTCATTTAGGCGTGCCCTTTCCTTCCTCGTCCATCCATTCTGTACTTTCGGTACATACCCTGAACTACCTAGCCTATGTAATGGCGGGGGCTGGTCATTTAGGCGTGCCCTTTCTTCCTCGTCATCCATTTCTGTACTTTCGGTACATACCCTGAACTACCTAGCCTATGATGGTGGGTGTTCTGGCCGCCAGTACCTTTGCTGCTACAGTCTTCGCCCTGAAATTGGGCCCACATCTCGGGATCCATCCATTTGTGAACGGCGAATGGCTCCTCGTCCTTTGCATGAAGTTATGGCGGAGAATAAACTTGAACTCCTTCCAAGCTTTATTTGCGACTTTCAGGGCGGCGCATCCGCAGTGGGCCTGAAGCTCTTTCTGGGGTCACGAAATGTGTGTTGATATCTTCAACCACAATTCTATGAGATCTTGCCCCACTTCTTCCATGATTCCAGAGTCAACGAAATCCGTGTCCATGCGACGATCCCTCATGTCATTCTCCATTCACCGCGTTTTGTTCTAGCGCGATGGGTGCCCTTGACGGGCCTGGCTCTGTGATGGGGAATTGGGCCTTCGGCCTTTGACTAGGTCCTCTAGGAGCTTGTCTTGATTTTGTCGTGTGTTCGGACACATCAGAATTGTCCCCGGTAGCCTCTAGGGAAGCTAGGCGATTGGGACTCGACATATTCTAAAAGATACATATCATTACGAAGAATTAGATGGCTCCCATTTAGATCTGTGTGAAATGATATAAATGGGGAAATAAATGGAGTAGCAATATAGCAATCGAAGCGTCATATATGTGTTGTATACATGACACTTGGATGTTGTTTTACTGCTCCCTTTAAGTCACATGTACATCATTTCATCACCTAAGTACTAAGTCCTCATGGAATATATAAGGGCATTGAACGGTTCAATCTAAGGGCTTTACTATGTAAAAAAGAGAGTAAAGTGTTCAACCTATAAGTAGGGAGAAAGGATCGACAGATTTATCAATTCATATTCATATGTGAACAACTATTCCTAAGCTAGTACTAAACTATTCGTAAACTATTCATAATTCATATGTATGGCTGTACCACTGCACTAAGACGCTCCGAGCGCCGTCGCCTAGCATGCGCACTCGACAAGCTTTTTCAGTGGGTCATGACAAGAGCATGAGAGTTTTTGGAGCAACCAACGACAACTCGAGAGGAGGAGGTGATGTTTTTACTTCTAGTTTTTTCCTAGCAGTTTTTTCTTACAGTAACTTGTAATGATGCTTCTGTCAGTTCACAGTTTTTAAATATTAAGTTCCTAGTTCGATATTTATTTTTCAGACTGCCTATCCGAGAAACTTCTCAAATAAGACAGTCGGGGGCTTGATAAGTATGTGGCATCAAGCAAAAAACTGGCATACACATGCACATACCGACAACCCAACCTAAGCAAAGGGTAAAAGGGTTCCGCGCTGCAACCGTCTGGGATGAGAGGAAAGCCCCTTAACGTGTCTACAGGTGATAGGGGAAGCCACTGAGCCCCCCACCTGACTAGACCTAAGGCCTGGCCGACCAAACTCCCCAGTTCCCGCAACAAGTTCCCCGACTCCAAGCAAGGAAGAAGAGAGGTACAAGTATGACTAGGCCAAATCGTACGCTTATCGGTCCACCCGACTACTTTGAATAGAAGGCGTCCCGGATAGATGTGCAATCGTCATCAAAGCAAGGGTTACGATGAGGTTCACTAACTAGTCATCCAATACCCCTTCGACAAGGGAACGCGGGTTGCTGCTATGGCTATGATAGACTGTACAAGACCCCTTATCGCATTTACTGATGACGAGGAGCCTCTGAGACCTCCATCCGACTAAGCCTAAGGCCTGGGTCAATCGCAGTCAGCGGCATACGGCGCAACTCATAAGCCTAAGTCAAGAAAGGTGGACGCGAAGTTCGACTAAATCCTCGAGAACCTTTGCATCCGACAACATTCACAATGCAGTTAATTTCAAAATGATCAACTTTCAGAAAACAAAACACATAGATTAAGTACAGTTACTAATCAAAAAGTGTTAAGTCAGTTTAGCAGGCTATCTGCATTCAGCCTTTCGAGACCTCTTCGCCTCGAAATCGGTTCTCCACTCCTGCTCTGAACGGACCAATCGCTCCTCTAGGTCCCGGACGAAGCGAGCAAAAAGGCAAAAGGTTAGTTTCAGTAAAGGCAAATTACGACTAACGTTTTCGGTTGTTGATTATATCTAGAAGCACTGCGACCGGGGGCTAGACCTTCTCTTAAGTCGGATGACAGGCGTCCTGAGCTGGGGACTCCACAGCCGACTAGCCCACGCCGAAACTGACTTCACCAACCAGAGAATGCCTGCAGTATGCACTGCAGATTGACTTCCCGGCTAGGAATAACGTGGCCGAGTATGAGGGTTTGCTTGCCGGTCTCCGAGTCGCATTCGTCCTTGGTATCCATCGCCTACTCGTGAGCGGGGACTCACAGCTGGTAGCGAGATAAGTGTCCAAGGAATATCAGACCTTAGACCAGAACATGGCAGCTACCTAGCAGAGGTGAGGAAGCTGGAGAAGAAATTCACCGGCTCAAAGTACGGTACATCCTAAGAAAGGATAACTGCCGAGCCTATAGTCTTGCCTGCCTGGCGTCCTCACGATCTCTATGTCCACCCAGGACCTTTGCAAAAAGGATTTCGACGCCGTCCATAGCTTCTAACGAACCTGTGGACGAAGGAATGGCCACCCTCAGAACAGAGCACCATTCAAGGACGTCACCAGGTATTGACGCTCCAAGGAGAGTGGCAGGTCGACTCATTGCTCCCCCCGATCCTGAGGATTCGTGGATGGAGCCCATCCACAGGTACATTCTCGATGGACTACGCCTGAGGATGATAGACTATCCGAGCAGCTTGCCCGACGCGCCAGGATGTACTCCCTGGTCGACGGAGTCCTCTACCAAAGAGGAGCTCATGGAGTGCTCATGCGGTGTATACCTCAGAAGCAGGGTACAGAGTTACTTGAGGAAATCCATGGGAGGGGTGTGTGGGGCACATGCATCTTTCTGAACCCTGGTCGGAAAGGCCTTTAGACAAGGATTCTATTGGCCGACAGCTCTCCGTGACTGCGAGCGACTTGGTGAAGCGATGCCGTCAGTACCAATTTCACGGTAGACGCATTCACTAGCCCGCCCAAGCATTGCAGACGATTCCCTTGTCGTGGCCCTTCACGACATGGGGCCTGGATATCCTGGGGCCCTTCCCGGTCTCGCTCGGGGGCTACAAGTTCCTGTTCGTCGCAATTGACAAGCGCGCTACGGTTTCGCTGAACGTCAGCTGGACAGTAGCGCAGGAAAAGGAAAGATTATTCATCACCACGCGAAAATTCAGCCATGACGGTTCGATTTCCCAGAAATCTACCAAGCGAACGCGTGTCTGTGGTTGACGAATTAGATTAAACCAAAGGTGCTTCACGGGCAAGCCAGCCCAGAAAAATGCCTTGGACTACTCGGAGGTTTATCCCGACCAAGGATATCACGACTACCCGGTAGAGATATTACCTACTCGGGAACGTTGTCAGCAAAAGTACTTGGAGTCGCCTACTCGGAGTTGCTTCCCGACAAGGGCAGATTTCCTACAGAACAGTCATGACCTCATGTCATGTACTAATGGGGGGCTTGATGATGTATAGTATAGTATCCCGTATATGAGGACGTATCCGGTAAGGATTCCCAGGAGATAAGGTAACCCCCCGAAAGGAGGAAGGACACCCCTTAAATTAGGAAGTCAATCCCGACGTTTAAGGAAGCCAGAGTTCTACTCGGGCATAAGTCCATGTCCGGCACGACTCGGGGAGCCCCTTATAAAGGATCAGTAATCCCATAGGGGAGGGGAGGTTCTTTCAAGTCCCAGAAGGTCTTTCAGGTTCTCCAAAACCTAGAAGTCAAGTTAGATCGACAAGGGAGTTTAGATCCAGAAGGCCGATCCAGATCCTGAAGCCCCATCACCTGGAAGGAGTCGAGAGTAGCGGAATTAGCCGGATTAGTCTACGTTTAGGCCTAGGATAGCCACTAACTTCCAGAGCCCCTTGTAAGACGTTTCTCCATTGAATATATACAAACAGGACGTAGGGTTGTTATCCTGAGGGAGGCCCGAACCTGTATAAAAAGGGTGTTTTCCTTGCCATTATACCTCTGGCCTTGTGTCCTAGCGGTCCCTACCCCTCATACATACACATTCCACGAATATCGTAAGATCGGCGGCTTACCGATCGTCGACAAATGTATTGTTACAGAACTAAACAAGGGTATACCACTTCAGGAAAACAAATGCAATTAAATTTTCTCTTCTAACATCGGAAGCAAATAGTGCATAAAGGATGTCAACCTAGGGGTAGAGGAATCTTACTACTTGGCGAGGTACAAGAGGAAGCCGTCGTGTCCGGCGTCCTCCACAGTGAATTCCTCGCACCGCCCCACTACATTAACCAGCCAGCAGTCATTGTCGGGGGCAGCGTGGAGGGCGGTGAGGGATGGCGGCGTCGAGGACGGCGGCAGCGTCGTCCGAGGAGGATCCCACAAGGGCAGCCTACCAGCGTCGGGTGTGCGGGGTGGCGTCGAGCCCGGGACGGTGTCGTCTGAGGAGAAGCCCACGGGGGCAACCTGCCGGCGTCGGGTGCGGCGTCGGGGCTGGCAGCGTGGAGGTCAGGGGTGGCACTGAGGGCACGGATTGAAGACTTAGGTTTTTCGTAGTCCAAAAAACGGTCCGTGTATATAAAGGGGGGGTCATCACAGGCGGTTCTAGGATAAAACCGTCTGTGATTACAACACATTACAGGACCGCTTGTGATGTTAACATTATCACAGGCCGTTCTTTTTAATAACCGCCTGTGATGTTAACGGGCCGCCTGCAATATCAATTTCCCTTTTTCTTTTTTTCTTGTTTAATTAGGGTTTACATGTTCATTCCATACACAGTGTGTTGCCATTTCTTTTAATTTAATTTCTTTTCCTTTCTTCAACAATTCCATTCAAATAGGAAATATAGCATATACGTAATGGCAATCCCGATTCATATATGTTGTACATCCTTACTTGTGGAATCCACATGATTCAATACATATCTAATTTCTCCGAGTCCCCCATCAAGAGTTTGAATTTCTCGTACTCCCGCGTATTATGGTTTCCTTCTGCATGGCGCAACATCTCATCTAAATGGTGAAGATCGTCCGACGATGTTTCTTCATCTGAATCATAATCGGCATCATCTGCCATATAATTGTCTTCTTCCGTGACGTCGTCATTACCACCTTCCTGGATTGCCTGCTGCTCACCGTGACTTGTCCAACATGTGTAACGCTCTATGAAACCCCTACGAATTAGGTGATCTTGGATCTGCTTTGAGTTCTCAAACATGTGTACATTCTCGCAGTCTTTGCATAGACAACAAATATATTGTTCCCCTCTATTCAACTTATGTTCTTTCGTGACTCTTATGAAATCTGATACGCCATTAAAGTACTGTTCACTTGAGCGGTTACCATCGTACATCCAGTTTCGGTCCATCTATAGGACAAATTAAATAAATTTAATTATTTCATATACAATATTGAGGCTCACAAAGAGTGTACCGATTAATCTATACAATATTAGTTAATATTATCATTACAATTTGGTTTTGACTACATGTATGTACTAATTACCAATAATCTTTTTATTTCACGACCAACAATTACTATGTCGGTATGGTTTTTACTACATGTGAATGATTATTACTAATATTTTATTTCGTTCGCGAAGATATGACCTACCAATAATTACAAATTTATTTACGACAAATACAACTTAAACATATGACTTATTTGATAAACAAAGTTTTAATTAATCATGCCATTAATACGTGGGTTTTTACTATATCAAAGCATTCTTAAAATTTCATTCCATACAACCTTTCGACAATTACAAAATCTTTTTACAAGCGAAGATAAATCAATTCTAAAATAATAAATTACTATATGCTATATATACACATCTCTCTATTTCATAAAATCTAAACCATTCAAATATATCATTTTGCCACCATAATTTGCTAGCCACATCCTCATATAGTAATTGAAACCAATTATGCCTCAAATTCAAGAAAGCCAAATAAAATTTGCCATAACCTAGCCAGATCTACATTCTCTTTACCATATTACATCTAGCAAATTAATAAAACTTTTAAACCAATCACTAACCTTAGATCACCAATATGAAAGAGATATGCAATATCCTCTCCAAATCCAAAGTTTTTGGGCTCAATTCAATCTCCAAGCTGAAAAATCGAAGAGCTCCGCTGCCACTGCTGCTGTGTGTAAGAACAGAACATTGAAGACAAGGAGCTCGGTCTGGCAGACTGTAATAAATGGACACCTTATCACAGACGGTTTTAAAGATAAGTCCAACGTACAGAACCGCCTGTGATAACTTGTCATCACAGGCGGTTCGCATCTCTGCGAGTTAACCCAGGCATTTCTCTTTGCGAACCGCCTATGATCTAATATAACAGAGATGGATTTTAGTGATCCGCTTGGGATGAGGGGTCTCGAATGACCAATTCTGTAGTAGTATATATGAGCCTAGAGGTAAATGAATTTCATGAGCACCCCTTAAATATTTGTAGTGATATGTCTAACTAGCACTCAGGGACGTAATTCCATTATTAGTTGAGAGATCTGAATTATAGCCGAAGATGCGCTGATGAACTAAACATGAGTATGTCGCCATCCACTGCCGCGGAGAGATCCATCACAGGTAGGTCAAAAATATTATCCCTGACGGTTCCCTGGCTTGTCTGTGCGTAAGTGTCTATTTGTGATTTTATTTTTCAGGGGAAAGAATCGACAATTATACATATGTACATATACAAATTGGCAAGAATGAACGAATTATTGAAGAACAAACTTTCAATTATGCTAAAATTCGTGAAAGGAAGACAAGGGACTTCAACCAAGTCAAATGCATCAAGGATGAGGAAAATCGACTTCAAGTGAAAGATGAGGAGATCAAGAATAGATGGAGAGATTACTTTGACGAAATTGTTCAACGCTGGAAATGAGAGCACTATGTTTGAGTTAGACGACTACTTTGATGACACCAACAGGTGTTTCGTGCGAAGGATCCATGAGTTCAAGGTTAAGGAGGCTCTAAAAATAATGAAAGAGATAAAGCGTTGGGCCCTGATGATATCCTTATTAAGGTGTGGAGATGCCTTGAAAATATAGCAGTAGTATGATTAACTAAGCTATTCAACCGCATTTTTGATCAAATAAGATGCCCGAAGAGTGGAGGAAAAGTATATTAGTACCTATTTTCAAGAATAAAAGAGATATTCAAAGATGTACTAATTACCGAGGAATTAAGCTTATGAGTGACGCTATGAACCTATGGGAGAGAGTGATCGAGCATCGACTAAGAACATTGACGAACGTCACAAACAATCAATTTGGTTTTACGCCCGGAAGATTGACCATTCATGCGATTTTCTTGCTACGTCAGCTTATGGAGAGATATAGAGAGCAGAAGAAGGATCTACATATGGTATTCATTGACTTAGAAAAGGCGTATGACAAAATACCAAGGGCAGTCATGTGGTGGGCGCTGGAAAAACATAAAGTCCCAACAAAGTACGATAACGTTATGACAAGTGTTCAAACTTGTGACAGTGAGACTGATGAATTCCCAATTAAGATAGGACTACATCAAGGGTCAGACTTGAGCCCATACCTTTTTGCCTTAGTGATGGATGAGGTCACGAGGGATATACAAGAAGATATTCCTTGGTGTATGCTCTTTGCTGATGATGTGATACTAGTAGACGAGAGTAGGACGGGCCTCAATAGGAACTTAGAGCTTTGGAGACAGACTTAGTAGAATAAAAACCGAGTATATGAGATGCGATTTTAGTGGTGTTATGTGTGAGGAGAGACAGGTTAGTCTAGAAGGACAAATAATGCCTAAAAAACACTTTTCAATACTTGGGATCAATGCTACAGAGCAATGGTGGTATTGATGAGGATGTTAGCCAGAGAATCAAAGCGGGGTGGATGAAATGGCGGCAAGCATCTGGCATCCTTTGTGACAAAAAATCCCCAGAGAAGCTAAAAGGTAAGTTCTATAGGACGGCAATTAGACTTGCGAGGTTGTATGGAGCAGAATGTTGACCCACTAAAAGACAACACATCCAGCAGATAAGTGTCACAAAGATGCATATGCTATAGTGGATTTGTGGTCATACAAGAAAGGATCGAATTCAGAATGAGGATATACGTGACAGGGTAGGGGTGGCGCCGATTAAAGAGAAGCTTATCCAACACCGACTATGATGGTTTGAACATATCAAACGGAGGCCTCTAGAAGCACCGATGCATAGCGGTATTCTAAGATCTATCGATAATACTAGGAGGGGTAGTGGGCGGCCAAAGTTGACATCGAGGAGGCAGTAAAAAGAGACTTGAAAGACTGGAATGTATCCAAGGATTTGTCTCTAAATAGGACTGCGTGGAAATTAGTGATCCACTTGCTCAAACCATAATATTCCTTTCAAGCCTTTTTTTCCTTTATCTTTGGCTCGTGCAACTTTTATTGGATTTCATCTCTAGCCTACCCCAACTTGCTTGGGACAAAAGGCTTGGTTGTTGTTGTTGAAACTTTCAATTATGCCTTTCAGCTAATTAAATATGTAATCATCTATGTGGTAGTAGACATAAAATCCACATGTCTTGGTTGCGTTTACATGCTGTTTGCACTGAAACTAAAAAATAGTTCAAGAGGCATAAATGACACCGAAATGTGCTACACTAACATGGTAGTGAAGATACCGGAAAGTTAAATGTGTGCTGCAACTTGGATCCTTTGGCTCTGCTCCCTCCTCTAGCAGCGTATTCGCTTAATGTCTTGTCAAGTACATCTTGGGTAGGCTTGAAGTCGCGGGTAACACTTTGTGAGGAATCAAGGTGAAATACATTGATTATTTCCATTGAAAATTAGCCCTTTGCTATGATTGTTGTGGATGTAGCTAGCTTTGTCATGTTGTTCTTCCTCACATATCATGTCTTTGGAAGGAGGCATGTTGTCAAAATAGTTATAGTCATCCTCATTGATAACATTGCCGACTCTTATAATGCTCCTTTGCTAGTTCGATTATATGGAAGATTTGGTGAACATGCTTTACAAGTACGAATGGTTCGCCCTTATAGCCAACACGTTCGAGGTCCACGGAGTCACACCGTAGCTTTTGACCCTCACATGTGGAAGATAGACCCAGTGACATCAAAGTATGGGGATGTTGAACTTTACGTAGTCGAACTCACAAATCTCCTCTATGAACCCATAGTAGGGGTGTTTCCTCCTGATTGTCTCAAGAGCAGCTATGCAGACCACTATTTTGATATGTGCTCTTTGTATCCCGACCCTTGGTATAAAAATATGTACTCATTTATGTCATATCCTTGATATGCCATGACTGTATACGTTGCTTTTGTTGCCAACCATATAAGCATTTCATCATTTGATGTTGTTTCGTGACCCAAGTTGTGTATTTTGCCAGATTGTGTTGCCATAGCATGTCCATGTGCTCGTCAATAAACGGTGACACTACAACTATGTGTTGCAATACCATGAAATGTGCTCGAGCATGTGCATGCTGATCAGGATTAACTCTTTTTGCTTCGAGAATTCTAGTACTATCGAGCCTCTCCACATGTCAAGATTGAGGTAAACCTATCGGTTAGACATGATCCATGTAGTCCAAACAGAATTCAACGACCTCTTCGGTTGCATAACCTTTGACAATGCTGCCCTCTGACCGAGATCGATTCCGTATGTAGGATTTGAGAATTTCCATGTACCTCTCGAACGGCTATACGCTACGTAGGAAGACAGGTCTGCACATCTTTCTCTCTCTCTCACAAGGTGAATAATGAGATGTACCATGATATCATAAAAAGAGGGAAGGAAATACATCTCAAAATAATATAGAGTTACCACCACCCGTGCCTACAGGACCTTCTAAAAAATTGTGTGAAAGAACTGACACAAAATTATGATTTTCTCTCAGACCTTTATGGGAAAAATCCCTCTACTAGCAATAGGGAGCATCTATGTCATCAACACATGACAATCATGAGATTTCATACCAATTAATTTCAAATCTTGCATCGAAACAAGTTTCTTAATATTGGCGGAGTAATCGGAAGGAACTTTCACACCATTCAAGCACTAGCAAAGCTCAGTTTTCTTAGCCTTAGACAGAGTGTAACATGCAGGAGAAGGAATGTTTGGCATTTATCAGTTTCTGTCGGTGCTAACTCAGGTCTAATGCCCATACCGACCAAGTTAGGCCATGCCTTCACACCATCCTTTGTTCTTGTTGGGGAAGGGGTCCCCGCGCTACCCGATTTCGACGCCTTTCGCACTTAGAGGAGATCAGCACGACACCAACCTCGTCGCGACACCAAGACCGCGCGACGTCGACTCCGCGACAACAGCAACCTCGTCGCGACGCCAAGACCGCACGACGTCGACTCCGCGACAACACCAACCTCGTCGCGACGCCAAGACCGCGCGACGTCGACTCCGTGACAATACCAACCTCGTCGCGACGCCAAGACCGCACGACGTCGAGTCCGTGGCGACGACAAGTTCGTGCATGACGGGCGGGACCCGCGGGATATTCCCAGAATATTTCCGAGGGAAAAGACCTACGCGCCCCCGGGGGCGTTAGTACATTTAGGGGCATAATTGTAAAATGCCTGAGGGCATTCCTGTAATCTCCCGTACCCCTCCATTCTCCCTATAAATAGAGGGGTACCCCTTCCATTTGGGGGATCCAGAAATTCTAAATTATCAATTTGCTTGCACCTCCCCTCCTCTGGTTTGCACAATCGCCGCGGGTTCGAGTGTCCTCGCACCGTGCGATCCGCGTGCGTGACTACGGTGTCTCCGCGACGTAGTTTCCCGGGCAACCCTCGTAGGTCCGCGTAACCGTGCGGGGGTGCCACAAGTTTACTGCCTAGCCTCGTTGCTACGACAGTTGGCGCCGTCTATGGGAAGCTAGCAAGAAGCCGTGTGACGAAGACTGCAGTCGCCGCCGGGAGCGCGAAGACGCCATCGTCAACCCGCAGGACGATCGAGCCATGCCGCCTAAGAAGCGAGGAGGAACGAAGCGGAAGGCCACGTCCACCGCCGCAACGGGCACGAGAGCATCGACCTGAAGTGCGGTACGCGCAGGCGTCGCAGTGTCCAGCTCGGTGCTCCGTCGCGGTGTCGACCTCAGCGTCTCCATTGCGGTGTCTCTGCGCAGTGTCGACATCGGCACTCCGTCACGGAGTCGACCTCGCACCTCCGTTGCGGTGTCGACCTCTACACTGCGCTGTGGCGTCAACCTCGCCCCTCCGTCGTGGTGTTGACCTCTGCACTCCGTCGTGACGTCGGGCTCAACACTCTGTCGCGGTGTCGACCGCTCGGCGCTCCGTCGCGACACCGACCTCGACAGCATGTCACGGCGTCGACTTCAGCACTCCATCACGCCATCGACACCGCTCGACATGTGGCTGCCCACCCGCTGGCTTGTTCCTTTGGTGCCGAAACTTGGGAATAGCACACAAGGGGCTCATCTTCAGTATCGTCACCCAAAACCTCCTCGTGTGCGCCGGGAAGCCATGTCTCCCCCACACGAGTCGAGCAACAAACCTCCTCGTGTGTGCCGGGAAGCCCCATCTCTCCCGCACGAGTCGAGCGAAAAGCCTCCTTACGTTGGCCGGGAAGAACCATCTCCCCCGCGTGAGTCGAGCACTTGAACCTCCTCGTGTGCGCTGGGAAGCCCCATCTCTCCCGCACGAGTTGAGCAAAAAGCCTCCTCACGTTGGCCGGGAAGAACCATCTCCCCCGCGTGAGCTGAGCACTTGAATCTCCTCGTGTGCGCTGGGAAGCCCCGCCTCCCCCGCACGAGTCGAGCGCAAAGCCTCCTCGCGTTGGCTGGGAGCAACTCCCCCACGTGAGCCGAGCACCCAAACCTCCTCGTGTGCACCGGGATGCAGCCCGTCCCCCACGTGAGTCGAGTAAAAGGCCTCCTCGCATTGGCTGGGAAGAAACATCTCCCCCATGTGAGTCGAGTATTGTCGCTCCCCTGCATGAGCCGTCTTGCAAGCCAAGAAAGGCCCGATGCACACGTCGCCGTGCGCCTATCTCTAAGTGTTTCGCTTCTTTTTTGGGCAAGGACCTGGTACGCACGTTGCCGCATATCAATCCCTTCTTGCAATAAGTACCTAACTATTTGATACAGGAAGAAAAGCTTAAGGCTAGAAGACGACTACTTGCGCTACCTGCCACGCCGAGGGACGCGAAGTTTTTTTTCGATTAAGAGGCAAGGTACGCGGTACCATTCTCAACATCGCAAGGGGACTATGCCACCATGCAAGGTACCAAGTACCACGCACGACATCGCAAGGGACTACGCCACCATGCAAGGTACCAAGTACCACGCGCGACATCGCAAGGGATACGCCACCGGGCTACCCACGGGCAGGTTGCGATGTCGTGGCATCGACTCCTCGATGCTTCGTCGCGGCGTCTCCGTCAAGCTTGGCGCTCCATCACGGCGTCGACCTCGGTGCTCCGTCGCGACGTCGACCGCGGCACTCCACCATTGTGGCGCCTGACGAGGCATCGAGCCAGGCACTCCGTCGCGACGTCGACCTCGGCGCTCCATTGTGGCGCTCCGTCACGGCGTCTCCGTCAAGCTTGGAGCTCCATCGCAGCGCCAACCTCGGTGCTCCGTCACGGCGTCGACCGCGGCACTCCACCGTTGCGGTATCCGACGCAGCATCCAGCGTGGCGCTCCATCGCCGCGTCGACCTCGGCGCTGCGTTGTTGCGCCCCGTCGCAGCGTCTGCGTCGACCTTGCCGCTCTATCGCGGCATCGAGCACGGCGCTCCGTCGCGACGTCGACCTCGGCGCTCCATCGTGGCGTCTCCGTCGTGGCCTCTCCGTCATGGCGTCGGCCTCGGCGCTCCGTCGTGGCAACTCCGTCACGGCGTCGGCCTCGGCGCTCCGTCGCAGAGTCTCTGTCAACCTTGGCACTCCGTCGCGACGTCGGCCTCGGTGCTCCGTCGCAGCGTCTGCGTCGACCTTGCCGCTCCGTCGCGGCATCGAGCACGGCGCTCCGTCGCGATGTCGACCTCGGCGCTCCATCGTGGCGTCTCCGTCGTGGCCTCTCCGTCATGGCATCGACTCCTCGATGCTTCGTCGCGGCGTCTCCGTCAAGCTTGGCGCTCCATCGCGGCGTCGACCTCGGTGCTCCGTCGCGACGTCGACCGCGGCACTCCACCATTGCGGCGCCCGGCGAGGCATCGAGCCCGGCACTCCGTCGCGACGTCGACCTCGGCGCTCCATTGTGGCGCTCCGTCACAGCGTCTCCGTCAAGCTTGGAGCTCCATCGCGGCATCGAGCACGGAGCTCCATCGCAGCGCCGACCTCGGTGCTCCGTCACGGCGTCGACCGCGGCACTCCACCGTTGCGGTATCCGACGCAGCATCCAGCGTGGCGCTCCATCGCCGCGTCGACCTCGGCGCTGCATTGTTGCGCTCCGTCGCAGCGTCTGCATCGACCTTGCCGCTCCGTCGCGGCATCGAGCACGGCGCTCCGTCGTGACGTCGACCTCGGCGCTCCATCGTGGCATCTCCGTCATGGCCTCTCCGTCATGGCATCGACCTCGGCGCTCCGTCGTGGCAACTCCGTCGCGGCGTCGGCCTCGGCGCTCCGTCGCAGAGTCTCTGTCAACCTTGGCACTCCGTCGCGACGTCGGCCTCGGTGCTCCGTCGTAGCGTCTCCGTCAACCTTGGCGCTCCATCGCTGTGTTGGCCTCGGTGCTCCGTCACGGCGTCTCCGTCACGGCGTCTCCATCGACCTTGCCGCTCCATCGTGGTGTCTCTGTCGTGGCATCTCCGTCGCGGCGTCAACCTCGGTGCCCCGTCGCCGCGTCGACCTTGGCAATCCGTCGTGGCGTCTCCGACGTGGCCTCTCCGTCACGGCATCGACCTCGGCGCTCCGTCGTGGCGTCCAGCTTGGCGCTCTGTCGCGGCGTCGACCTCGGCACTCCACCGTGGTGCTCCATCACAATGTCTGTGTCGACCTTGCCGCTCTGTCGCGGCATCGAGCCCGGCGCTCTGTCGTGGCGTCGACCTCGGTGCTCCATTGTGGCGCTCCATCACAGTGTCTGCATCGACCTTGCCGCTCCGTCGCGGCATCGAGCCCGGCGCTCTGTCGCGGCGTCAACCTCAGCGCTCCATTGTGGCGCTCCGTCGCGGCGTCTGCGTCAACCTTGCCGCTCCGTCGCGGCATCGAGCCCGGCGCTCCGTCGTGCCGTCAACCTCGGCGCTCCATCGTGGCAACTCTGTCGCGGCGTCGACCTCGGCGCTCCATCACGGCGGAGCCTATGATGCCTGGTCGTGCTACAACCTCAGCAAGGAAGGCCGACCCTATCGCCGCTCCTCTACTGCTCCCACGGCGGAGACCTCAAAAACCGCCCGCGCCTCGCGTCGCCTCGCTCCCCACGGCCCGAGCAGGAAGCCTCGCCAGCGCGCCCTCCACGTCGCCCCGGGGTGTCACGGGGGTCTTAAGTGACGGGACCACGGTCGATGCGACGCGGTCGCTGCGACGGGTCCCGTCACTATCTCCTCGCCAGCACGCCCTCCACGTCACTCCGGGGTGTCACGGGGGTCTTGAGTGAACGGGACCACGGTAGATGCGACGCGGTCGCTGCGACGGGTCCCGTCACTATCTCCTCGCCAGTCGGTTCCGGATATCACAAGTCAGAGAGAGGCAAAAGCTGTCGAACCTGCTGAGTCCCTGCAAAAAAAGAAAAAAAAGGGGAGAGGACCGAGAAAACAAGAGAAGTCATCTGGTGAAACACATCATGTCCAGCGGTTGAGGCATATATGAATACCGCGTTACCGCGGCATTTACAAACACGACCTCGTTAATCACTCTAAAGGGACGAGCACGGCGATGAGGACACATACGCGCAGTGTTGACAAGACTACATCGCTCAGATCGAATAGTACGAACATGGCAAAAAGCAAGAAAAGGGAAGGAGCGTCTACACGTGCGACGACGTGTGACTCTCGTATCGCCTACCCGAGAGAAAATAACGATTCCTTCACGAGACACGCGGCCGATACGCAACAACACGGGAAAAAGAGTAGCTGTACATCCACCAGCACCAGCACATACACCGAGCCCTCCTCATGTAGGATAATAAAAAAGCAGTAGCAGTCCATCTCAAACGTCATCCGGCTACCGTAAGCTGACAACAAAAACATGCGCAAGCCGGAATGGTCACCCTTGAAGCGTAGAAACCCCGGCATGGGACTCCTGAAATTGCAGAAGCAGCGACACCCACTCGTTCCACCGCCGCAGCAACAGGTGAAGACGGCTACGGTACGACGTGGTGCGCGGTCAGGCTCGGTCCCGCCGGCTCGAACAGCGGCAACAGGGAGCGCCTGCGTCGGCCCGGCTAGACAGCGCGGCCAGGAGCCTCCTCGGCAACTCGGCGTGGAGACGTAGCAGCGTCGTTTCCAACCTGCAAAAGAGAGAGACACGAAAAGAGGCGACCTGGCGCCGGCGGGGACTCGAACTTGGGTCGCCCGGTTGCGCGCGAGAGGAGCTAGCCATCTCGGACATGAGAAGAGGCGGCAGCACGGCGGCGACGGCGAACGGCGGCCCGGCTGGCCAGAGCAGCACAGTGGCGCCCAAACATCCGCGCGCGGCGGCCCGGCTCGCTGGAGCGGCACGGCAGCCCCGCGACCGCGGCCAGCCCGGCGACGGCGGCGCCCTGGGGCGGCGCGACGAGCCCAGGAAAGGGCGGACCCGAGGGCGGCGAACGACGATCCCGGGAGCGGCGCGAGGCCCGCGGCTCGGGGGCAGCGCGAGGCCCGCGATTTGAGGGCGTCGGCGGCTTCGAGCCGCGGCGCGGAGGCGAATGGCTCGGCTCAGGTGGCTCGGTGCAGCTCAAGGCGGCGGCCCACCGACGGCAGGCGGTGAGTGGGCCCCGGGAGAGTGGCGCGAGCGCCGGTGGGGCTGCCGGCGGCGCAGGTGGTGCGCTAGCTCCGGTGCGGGGCGCCGCCGCACGCTGGCCCCCGAGCGAGGCGGCGGCGAGCAGGACGGCCGGGCGGCCGGTGGTGCGGGCGGAGCGGCGGCGTCGACTCCGGGCGGGGGCAGCGGCGGCTTCGCGGCGGACCGGGAGCGGCGGCGCCAGAGCCGGGGTGCGGCCGGCGGCCATAGTGGCGAAGGCGGGGTGTGGCGGCGCGGCGCTCGGCCCCGGCTGACGAAGCGGCGGCGGTGAGGAAGCCGGAGGTTGGTGGCGCACGGCGGGGATGCGGCCCCTTGGGGCGCGGCGGACCCGACGAGGCGCCGACCAGGCTGGGGTGACCGCGGCTCCCGGGGAGCGGCCGGCGGCGGGCCTCGGCAGGGCGGCTCCCTAGGGCGGGCGGCGATGGGCCCCGGCAGAGCGGCGCAAGGTGGCGGCGAGGGGAGAGTGGTGGCGGGAGCAGAGTTGGGGGTGGGGGGTGGCGTTGCGGGGTGTGTATAGCCCCTGCCCCCAACCGACATAGGCGGATGGGCCGTGGCCCATTAGGGCAGGCACGGGAGAGGAAAAAATAAAAGGAAAGAAAAAAAAGAGAAAAAGAAACGAGAAGAGAGAAAGAAAAAGGGGAAAAAGGAAAAAAAAGAAGAAAAAAAGTGGGGGAGAGAGGAGAGAGGCTTTCGCCCCTCTTCTCCAGCATATCCGACAGCCGCTTGGGTTCGGTCCGCGGCCTCAAACCAAAAAAAAAGAGAAAAGCCTCCGCCTCGACATACCCGACGCCCGCTGGGACTCGGTACGCGTCTCCGCGGGAAGAAAAGGGGGGATTTTTCGTTGGATCCCTGGTCTCGTCCGGAATGGTGTGAAATTTTCGCCTAGGCTGCAACTCGAGCTTGGAGTCCCTGGCGAGTCCGTTCTGCGACCCCAAACACGTCGCAACAACCTGGAATTCGTCAGCCCGGTCAGCGCGCCGACCCTGCCAGAATCGGTGCGCCGGCCCGGGCGGGCGCTACTCGACCGCCCACACCGGCGAGGGACTACTGTTGGGGAAGGGGTCCCTGCGCTACCCGGTTTCGACGCCTTTCGCACTTAGAGGAGATCAGCACGACACCAACCTCGTCGCGACACCAAGACCGCGCGACGTCGACTCCGTGACAACACCAACCTCGTCGCGACGCCAAGACCGCACGACGTCGACTCCGCGACAACACCAACCTCGTCGCGACGCCAAGACCGCGCGACGTCGACTCCGTGACAATACCAACCTCGTCGCGACGCCAAGACCGCACGACGTCGAGTCCGTGGCGGCGACAAGTTCGTGCATGACGGGCGGGACCCGCGGGATATTCCCAGAATATTCCCGAGGGAAAAGACCTACGCGCCCCCGGGGGCGTTAGTACATTTAGGGGCATAATTGTAAAATGCCTGAGGGCATTCCTGTAATCTCCCCTACCCCTCCATTCTCCCTATAAATAGAGGGGTACCCCTTCCATTTGGGGGATCCAGAAATTCTGAATTATCAATTTGCTTGCACCTCCCCTCCTCTGGTTTGCACAATCGCCGCGGGTTCGAGTGTCCTCGCACCGTGCGATCCGCGTGCGTGACTGCGGTGTCCCCGCGACGTAGTTTCCCGGGCAACCCTCGTAGGTCCGCGTAACCGTGCGGGGGTGCCACAAGTTTACTGCCTAGCCTCGTTGCTACGACAGTTTTATCAATGATGTTTTTTAAAAGATCAATCAAGCTATGGCATACTTTTTTCTCTGCGTGCATGACATCAATGCGATGGTGGACTTCTAGGTGCTTCCACTAAGGTAAGTCCCAAAATATTGATCTCTTGTTTTAGATGTTATTTCTCAATTTACGCCTCTTTCCGAGCACAACATCCATATTCTTAACCATGGCATAGACCTGTTTCGAGGTGAAAGCCTTTGGAGTCGAACTTTCCTCAATCCCTCCGTCGAACGCTTCTGTCGTATTGCGCTATGGGTGATTTCTTCACAAGAACCTACAGTACCACATGTACACGGTATTGCGCAAGTTCCTAATATACGCACTCGCGGCATCATCCAAGAATTGACCACAACCCTTGGGTTCTTTTATTGTTTGGCCCAACAGGTTACCATAGGCGAGATAATCATTGATCGTGCAAAACAACAGGCCGCGTAAGGTAAAGTTTTCTCTTTTGCCCACGTCCAATACCTCTATGCCTTTATCCCACAGTGTTTTTAATTCTTCCATCTAAAGTGATAGGTACACATCTATGTCATTCCCAGGTTGCTTGGATAAGCATAGCTAACAAGATGAACTTCCACTTCATACATAACCAAGGAGGAAGATTGTACATACATAGAACCACCGGCCAAGTACTATATCGGCTACTTATGCTACTGAATGGATTCATTATGTCAGTACTCAATCCAAGCCTAACATTCCTCGAATCCACACCAAGAGTTGGAAACTTCCTATCAATGTTTTTTCACTCGAATATCCCAGTCAAATAAGGGCGGAAGCTAGAGACAAGCACCTAGGATTGGCAGAGGTTTTGTCAGTGGCACCGGAGAGGCAAAGGACAGGATAGGGGATGTAGAGCGCACTGAGGTGACCGAAACTGTCCTCCTGGTTGGCGAGCCAGAGGAGCACCAGAACTACTCCGAAGGCCTGTCTAGCTCAGCGCGTGCAAAGTCGACCAAGGAGAAGACCAACGGGCTGCCGCCGGCATGCGAGGTTGGCGAAAAAGAGGATTAGCACGCCACCAGTGGCGGAGAAGAGATGAGCGGCGCGTGCGAACGCGACCGAGCAGAGGAGCAGTGCTCCAGTGGCGGCGGAGAGGAGAAACGTGCCGGCCATGGCGACGTTCGGTGATGGGAGAGATCCTGAATGAGCCATCTGTTGATTGGATTTTCTTTTTCGAGGTTAGGCAAAGAAGTCCGGTAAAGAAACCTAATGCAAAAGAAAAAATTTAAACTACCCCTTAACAGGTCAGATTCGAGTGGTACTTCCGACCTCTTATAAGGAGTACAGGGTACCATAAAAAAGAACAAGTGCACATGATATGCTATATTGTGCTATGCTCATACGTACCAGCTTGAGACCTCCTTCTAGACGCCGCCTCGTCAAATTCGTCGGGACTTCTTTAGAAGCTGGGAGGGGGCAGCTTCTGGGAGAAGACGCTGGAGAAGCCGTCTAGAAGGGGGGCCTGATCCTACTCCGAAGCACGTTAAAGCTTCAAAGTAATCTCTGTTATGTGTGTTATTGTTAAATGCACACAAGCTCTATTTCCAAGGATAAGACCATACTTTTGGCAATTGCTTTGTGCAAAAGATTGCATGATTTGATGAAATCATGAAAGTGCTTTGTGCTGTTCGTTCGAGTCGTCGTTGGAATAGCGAACTCGCGCTGCACATATCGTACATATCCTGGATGGATATATGCATATCGTGCGTGTAAAGCGTATCTGTGCGGTCATCTCCTTGTCTTTAATTCCGAGACTCATTAAAGAAGAGCGATACCATATCTATGTCGATCGGATGTTCTTCGCTGACCCCGTTGCGGTTAGTGCTTGAGCTTTAAACATAACGGATAGACATTAATTGCGAGATTTTTGTTAACGTGGACGGCCAAGGACTCGGAGACACGCGTTTAGATGTGTAAGTACGTACAGTAACAATGGATGGGAAAAGAGGATGTAGAGGATACTGACACTTGGCGACATTGAGGCGTCATCCAACTAATGGTCTGCTTGGTTTCAAGCCAATTCTGGCAAGCCAACACTAGGATAAGCTAAAGAAAATGCCCTCGATTAGTTTGGCACCAAAATTTAGTCATACCTACATGAATTAACAAAAATTAGGTGTTATTGGTAGCAAACCAAGCAATGATCTTGCCAAATTTTGGCATGTCCAACTTTGACAAGCTCCGTGTATCGACTTGCCCCAATTTTAACTAGGCAAAGGTTGGGTTCAAACCAAGCGCACCGTAAAAACTCTGCTCATGAGCCATCGCTATTGCCACATTAGTCTTCTATATCCATGTGGCAAAGGTGTCTGAAATGTGCCTTTGCCTGCGCCGTTCTGAATTCTGATACATGAATGATCATACAAAGTGGATGCCACCTCGTCAGCCCGTGAGTGCGCGGGTGGTGGCGGGTCCCGACCGGGGACAGCGGCACGTCCAATTCCAAGGTTATAAGCAGCTGCCGAGGACGCTCGTTTGGGCAAACGTGTGTTCATCATCAGAAGCCAAGAAAGAAGATCAACAGTTGCGTGCAGCTGCAGAGAGACAAGCAAGCTAGCTGTTTTTAATTAGTTGCGAGGTTGGCGAGGAGCGTGTGGTGATCGAAGAAGATGGTGTCTCTGCTGGGACTCCGCCGGGGGACGGTCCACACGACGAGCCACGGAGGGGCGTGGCGGGCGCCGGCGCCGGTGAGGCAGCTGTTCTGGAGGGTGAGGTCGAGGTTGAGGAACGCCGTGCTGCTGCGGCCGAGGCGCGGCGCGGCGAGGTTCGGGTACGACCTGCAGAGCTACTCCCAGAACTTCGACGACGGCGTCGTCTCTGGCTACCGCTTCTAGCTAGTTCCATGGACATATCACTTTCTTCTTCTTCTTCGCCCGACCAAGCCATGGCCTGATAGAGGCTGGAGAGCTCGAAGCGTCGGAACTTTCCAATTTGCTCGTCTGGCAAGCAGTAGTGTACTGGTATTAGCTAGTACTCCTGTACATACAACTCTGTTCTTGTTCAGTATGCTTCTGACCACTCAGCTAGTTAATTATCAGAATTTTTTCTGGAACTGTTAATTATCAGAATGGAATGGTTCATGTATATATGCTTCTTGATATTCACACTCGTTGGGAACTTATATTTGTGGTTTTTGTTGTAAAACGCCACTGAGGAATTTTTTCTGGATGATACTACTTAGTAACTGGGAGCAGACGAGAGCAAAATTTCCGGTCACGCGCTACCAAAATCCTCTCCCGCTCACGCGCCCGCGCCTAATTTTCGGTCTCCCATGCTACCAAAATCCCGGCAAATATATTTGTGGGTATATATATGTATATATCTCTGCTGTCTGTCTCTCAATGTCTGTTGTTATTTGCTACGCCTTTGCTATGTTGCAGAGTTTAATCGAGAAGCCAATAAAAAATTGAATTGGTGAATTTTGTACAGTAGAATAGTTTTCTCAAATGACAACCGTGGAATTGCAGCCTGACAAAACTGGGTGGCGAAAGGATCTGAAATCTGAAATGTAGCCGGAGAGATATGCCGATGAACTGCACATGTCATGTCGCCGTCAGGCGTGTCATCATGGACCACGATTGACTCGGATGATTTACCTTTCTAAATTACGTACCAGCAACGGCTGTCCTTTGTGTGATTAGCAGGTCGGGCTGGTGTAGAGGGCAGCTTCCTTTTAGTCTCGATTTCTTTAGCTCTTACACTAGTGCTTTTACTTTCTCACTCTTCTATTTTCTGAGTTTAGTAGTAGGATGCAAGTTGGTAGACAGTAGATGTCTCTGAGTGCAGGCACATGCTATGCTCTGCTCCCACTAGCTTAATCCTAGCTGCGCAGTAGAATTAAGCACGACCAAAGCTGTTTTCATTAAGGAGAAGCACCCGTCTTTGATAGACTCAGCCGAGTTAAATCTTTGTTATGTGTATACTTTAGGACTATCCTAAGACGGTATATGAGTACCATATCCCTGTGGGATCGTTCGTGTGATGTGGTTAAAATTTATACGTGCTCTTTAACGACCCGAGGATAAGATCATTACAAAGGGAAGTAATTGGAATATCACAACACAGCCCAATCGTAGTCTTAAAAGCCACAACCCAAATCAATAGGCAGTATCACAGTACATAAGCACACCAATAGTAGTAGTAGTAGTAGTAAACACTAGTAGCACGATAAGTGAAGCACCGTGGAACTAGCAGCAGTACATGCTCGACTCTTTGATAACAGGAGTAGAATCCTGAAACAGCAGAAGAGACCCAGCTGGCTCATCGATTGCAGCATACTAACACTGGATATGCATGTCTTCCTCCAGATAAGTCGATGCCTTAACACCTTAACCAACTCACTGAATTAAATCCTTCCTTGATGCATGCCATCCAAGTAAGCATTTTCCTTCCGGGGACCTACATAACCAAGAAGACATGAACATGTTAGCAGCAGTAAAACGGGGAAACAAGCTCTAGTCAAATAAAACTTGGCAGTTGAGTGGCTTACGTACGCATTTCCGGACCAGTTGCAGGTCAGTCTCGGAGAGAATATCGTCACCGCATACCTCGAATTCTAGAACATTGGAGCAACAACGACAAGAAGTCATGGTTGATTTCGTGGAAGCCTAGATACTGAAGGGTCATGAGGAACTCAAGGCCAGGTGGGACCTCCGCCATGCTGCTGAGGTTGGTTAGTATTAATGTTTCCAGGCTCGCCATGGCACCTTGCGTTATCTCTAGCTGCTTCAGATTAGGCATGTCTTCTATATAGAGACTCTTCAGCTTGGGAAACCACCCGGTGAGAAATACCAGCTGCTCTCCATGGTATGCCCTGCTGAAACATAGGCGTGTCAAATTTGACAACCGAGAAAGGGATGGCAGTGGGTCTTCTCTCAGCTGTGACCAAATTAGACCTAGTGAATACAAGTTTTGCCTCTCCGCAGCTTGGAAGAGAGGAGACTCGTCCAACATCCCTTCCGCTAATCGTCCTCTCAACTCAAGCTTTTGCAGGTTTGGCGGGAGGGCATTCAACTGAAGAACCTCATTCTCATCACTTGCACACACATATAGGTTGGATAAAAAATGCATCTGAACCAGAGACTCACAGAGGTGTCCACAGTAGATTCCCTTCACATTCCATATCTTTAAGCTTCGCAGTCCCCTCAGCTCCCCCAAATGTATAACAGACTCATCCTGTGCTTCTAGTGCTTGTAGTGTCTGCAGGTCTGTTAGGTTTCCAAGACCCTTGGGGATGCATACACCACTGCGGCACCGAAAATTTCTCCTATAATCGTCGTTCTCTTTCCCAACAAATAAGTGCCTAAGCATCTTCAATTTCACAATCCCTCTAGGCAACTCATGTATGTCAGATCCCATAAAGTCCAACGTCAACAAATTAGAAAGCTTCTTAATGGATTTCGGAAGGAGCTTCACTTTTGAACCACGCATACCCAAATGGCGGAGATTGAAAAGATCTCCAATAGCATCTGGAACCTTCTCGATAGGTAGGCCACTTAACTCCAGCATCGACATATATCTAGACTTCTCTGCTACCAAAGGCAGCAGAGTGAATGATGACATAGTATTGTCCAATGTAATAATGGATCTAAGACGGTGTATATTTGAAAATGACTGCTGAATATCCTTCTTTAGTTTGTGCACTAACAATCGACGTCCATCCTTCTGAATAGGTCCCCAACATTTGTCTTCTACATATGTACCAAAATGGTCCTTCTGACACAAATCAACTGCCAATTCACGTGAGATATCGTGCATTCTGAATTTCTTTATCCTACCAAATGAGTTCCTTTCAACAAGTTGCAACATATTTCTGCGGACCAACTCATGTAGATATGTCTCTGCCACTTCTTCTAATGTCCTCTCGCCCCACTCCTCAATGAACCCCTCTGCTACCCATAACCGTACAAGCTTTTTCCTTTGGAATAGATAGTCTTCTGGAAATAAACTGCAATATAGGAAACAACTCTTCAAGTATGTTGGAAGGTAGAGGAAGCTCAAGTAAAGGATATTCCTGACATCTCTCGTGCTTGGATTATTAACTACCTCCCAGTCGAGCTGGCCACATATTCGCTTGAATTCCTCTTTGGTCTTGTCACGCACGAACAGGAGCCTGCCAAGAGTGATAATTGCAAGAGGTATGCCTTTACACTTGCTAACTATTTCCTTCGCTAATTCTGTGAGTTCTGTGGGGCATTTATGATTTGTATCTCTTGGAAAAACTGTCCTACAGAAGAGTTCCCATGCCTTCTCTTTTGATAGAGCTTCAAGTGTTATTCTCCTGTCTTGGAAAGCAAGCTGAGCCACAGCATCAATACGTGTTGTCACAAGTACTCTGCTCCCCTTCTGATTTTGAGCTAGTGCTCCAAACAGGTCATTGACCGCTTTTGGAGCCCAAACATCATCCAGTACGATCAAATACTTCTTGTTCTCTAGAAATGTGTTCAATTCATCTTGAAGGTCTTTAGTGTCCATGTCATCGAAGTTACCTGGTCTGTCTTTTCTCTCTTTGTAACATTCAGTAATCAGACATTTTAGAACATCTTTTATGGAATAAGTTTGAGAGATGGAGACCCAGGCATGGCATTCAAACTTTTCTCTCTCCTTCCTGTAGATATTTGCAGCCAAAACTGTTTTACCGAGCCCTCCCATTCCATGCAGCGCTATCACAGAGCGTTCCAAACCATCACCTGCCAACCACTGCTCAAGTTTTGTTCTATTTTCATCGAGCACCAGAAGATCTTCATCTAGGGAAATGCTTGCTGGATGCTGGGGCCTCTCAACAAAGTAAATTGATTCGCTAGTATTCCCACCACTAACCATTGAAACCCATCGATCTTTAGCCTGGAATAGGTGCTCAACATCGACCTCTGCTTCCTTAACCAATGAAGCTATCCTGTTTAAAGAACGCATCACATTTGGTTGCTTGAATCCTTTCTTCAGATAGGTACTCCATCTAGTATCATGTTTTTGACCAACAAGATACAAATACTCATCCACAATGTCCTCGATCCCGTGTGCAAGCAATCTCAACTCTTGCACCCAGATTTCGTAGGTTTGACTCTTCCGATTCCGTATATCCATTCGGCAAAGAAAGTCATGCATTAGCCTGAGCTCCCTTCTCATGCGACGCATGCTGCCCGTAAGCTCCTCTGGGTGTGTAATAAAATTTTTGGACTGCAAACTAGCCTGGTTTAGTGCTTCATTCCCTAGAGCAACGCCAATCTTCGTCATAGCCAAAAGAATCACTGCCTCAGCCATTTGCTTTGGCTTTGAGGCAGCTAGGTTTCACAGTAGGTAAAGAATGTGTCTTCAGGTCTTTTTTTTATAGCATAACCTACAAAGGAAAGGTACGTTATGGTAAGACTACCGTTAAGCATTCAAAAACAAAGACCTCAAAACAAGTACTACTATTAAGCACTCCTAGCCTTAGATCCATCCATGCATCGCTATATCTTCGGTAAATGATGGAAAATTTTGACTAGTACAATGTAAATCTCCAGGATTGATCCCTATGGTCAAATCTATAAAAGAGTCATGTTTTCCCTTTTCTAGTTCTATGCCCCAAGTTCCTATGAGGGCGAGCAGCAAGCTCCTGGCCATAACAACCTCGCCTCCTCCTACGGCCATTACTACGGCTTTGTACACTCGTGTGTATTGGACTGGCTCGGAGTATCGGAGTACTTTGGGAGGTCTCCGGGACGGAACTTGGGTGGAAATGGGATCGATAAAATCCATGGGCCGAGTGGGCTAGAGGTGTTGGTGAGGTCGATTACTTCGGGGGGTTGACGCTGAATCTCGAATGACGCTTGCAGGGGTGGGATGTACGTCGGGTAGGCAGGTGACTGGACCATGGGTGCTTTGGCAAGGCGCTGCCCAGGATCACTGACCCCTTGCGTGCTTGCACCTGCGGTGTGGCTGTAGAGGGCAGCGTATGTCGCTTCTTGATTACACTGGATGCTCACGCGGAGTGCTTCGACTACACAATTGGTGGGCTGCGAATGGTTTCACGAGTTGCTGTGCAGACTTCACCTTGTTGATGACAGAGCTCCTGGCAATGTGCACATCCGGGTTCGATGGGGACGCGCCAGCTGTTTGGTTTGTCTCGAGCTACGTGTAGTAGAGGTCAGCAACGTGCATGGTTTGGGCCGTCGTGCGAAGGACTTCACACTCGGCCGTGCGGAGGCGTTTGTGGAGTTCATCCGCGTCACGGGTTGTCGCTTCCGCTTGCTAGCATAGATCTTCCACCTCCAGCCCCGAAGCAAGCGCCGATGCATGAGTTGGGGCAGGTGGGTTTGGGCGACCACCAGCAATGCCTGGAGCACCATTCATGATTGCCGCGGAACGGGTGATCATCCTTTGGGGGTGCTTCTGACACAGCCCTTGCACAGGGATGGCCCTGACTGTCTCCTCTGTGAGCGTAGCGGGTGGAACGATCTTTGTACGTGCTGACATCTTGCTTGCATTCCCATGCATGCTCGAGCCCTTGCAGTTGTAGCTCCTGCCGGAAAAGCAGAGCTGCTCGCGGACTTTCTCTTGGTGCCTTTCTTCACTTTGAGAGGCATGGCTCCTGCACCTAAGTGGTTGTAGCTCTCACTGCCGCTTCGCACGTGACTTCTTGTTTAGGTCCCCATGGACGGCACCAACTGTCGTTAACTACACAGTCGGACAGTAAACTTATGGCACCCCCGGTTGAGTGCTAGGTCACCTGGGATGGCAAGATAGCAGGTGGAGCAACACTAACACTTGGTGAAATTTCAGACGGGTGAGAGAGGTGATGTGACTTGTATTCTGTACCCCTAGGTTGAGGGGGCGCTCTCTTATTTATAGACCAGGGTGAGTGCAGTGTGAGGTTACAACTTTGCCCCTAGGCAGTTTACGGTATTGCCCTTGAAGGCATATGCCTTTGGCATCTATGTGACATCCTGTATGACATGCCATACAAGAGCAAATGCCTAAGCATCTACGTGACGTCCTATACGACATACCATACAGGACGTCATGCGGAGGCAGCTGTCTCGGGGGTGTCTTTACTTCGGATCTCCGTCATACGGAGGCAGCCGTCTCGGGGGTGTCTTTACTCTGGATCTCCATCATGTGGAGGCAACCGTCTTGGAGGTGTTTTTACTCCGGATCTCCATTATGCGGAGGCAACCGTCGGCAGGCTGTCTTTACTCCGGATCTCCATCATGCGATGCGCTCCACCGGAGGCAATCGCCTCGGCGATGCTTGTACTCCAGACCCCGTCATGCGGTATGCTCCGCCAGAGGCGATCGTATCACAGATGCTTCTACTCTGGACCTCGTCTCAACACGACTTGGGGTTACGAAAGGAAGATAGATGTAAGCCCTCTACAACTGGTGTACAGGTCTTACCTGTAATTCCGTCGGTTCGAGGTAACACGAAGTCTCCCCCACAACATGAATCTAGTAGTATAATTATCATGTGACAAAGCTATGCACTTTCATGTACTGTGGTTAGATTTTTAAAGCGTTAACTTCACGCTTACTAACGTTAACTTTACGCTTGCCAAGTCATTAATGTTCTCACAAAAAGATTACCTGAAAATTATTTTCTATTTTCTGTAGCAAGATAGATCTTTATGATGTATTTGCTCCATCTTGAGAAGGAGTGTTGGTGTCTGTAGTGATGTATAAATATATAGTTTTATAAGGAGCAAAATATAAAATATAGTAAAGATAACAGAAGCATTAGAGAGAGGATGAAAAAACATCTGTCAGGAAATTTCCCCAAGTCTCTTGCTTATGTCCTTGTCATCTCTCCACCCCTAAAACCAAAATCCCCAAATTTATAACGTATCTTCAACGCAAGAGCAGATGCGTAGGATGTGCTAGACCGTATATCCCAACGATGAGCATTATCAACAACTAAGCTACATATTGATTCCAAGTATTTTGCGTATCGAAGGGAAACAATGAATGTAAACTAAATCGGCTGTAGCTGCACATTTGGCTAGTTTGGGCTTGTAGAGCTTGCAATTCTCAGGTAGGTTTTATGTAATAAACTTTGCAAGGATTTACCTTGCTGAGCATTGTATGAGGTGCAAAAGATAAACCTCTTTAGACCTTGCTTTGTTTTATATGTATATATTGTAACGTCCCTAAGTTTATTATCTTGTAATGTGCATTTCATGGCATGATCATATGAACCATAAAATTTAGCAAGTTTTTGAATTTTTGAAATGCTCGTCAAAATCCCAAATCTTGCATAAAGGATTCGATGAATTTCGAAACTTCGATCCAATATAAACTTGAACCTCGTACTCGGGGTTTATTTTAAGTGATCCTTTTTAAAACTTGGGAGCAAACATGGGAAAGAACAATTAGGGTTTCTCTTGAGTTGCTGAAAAGAGGTTGAGTTGCTTTGGGTTTTGTTTGAAATTCAAAAGCAGAAATTGAAAAGGGAAATCAAAAAGAACAAAACCTAAGAGAAAACCTAACCCTAATTCTAAAACCCTAATCCTCCCCCCCCATGCCGGATGGGCTTGCCCCGGCCCATTGGCCCGCTCGCACCCCGGTTCCTTCTTCCCGAAGGCGCCCCTCTCTCCCTTATCTCTTCCTCAATCCACCGCCCTGCCTCATCCCTATCCCCCCCCATCCTCTGCTAGCGTCGCCCCTCCCTAGCTCCTTTCCGAGCCGCCGCCGGGAGCACTTCCCTCGCCACCGCCGCTCCCCCGGGTCCCCAGCCACCGCCCCGGCTACCACCTCCGCCCCCCCCCTCCTCTACCTGTCGCCTTGCTCCGCCTTCACCAGATCCCGAGCCCACCGCCCCATCCCACCGCCGCTCCCCGCCCTAGTCCCCATCGTCGAGCCCGGTTGCCGCCCTCCCCGCAGCGCCGCCGCTCGAAGCCGAAGCCCACCGCACCGCCGCTTCTTCCCCACACCACCCGAGCCCTCACCGCCCCGGCTTAGCTCGCCGGAGCTCGCCTCCCCGGCCGCTTTCCACCTCCCGGAGCACCACCGCCTCGCCGGTAAGCCTCCCCCGCGCCGCTTGCCGCCGGCACCAGCCAGGTGCCGAGCACCCAAACCAAGCCCGGCCGACCAGTGCGGTTAAAGGGCAATAATGGCCCTTTAATCGGCGGTTAAGGCATAACAGCTGCCCTAATCGGCGATTAACAATTAATGAAGTGTAGTTAATGCACTTAATTAATGCTCAGACACGTTAAGGGCTCCATTAAATGCTAATCACCGCATTAAACCCTAATCTGACATTAATGAGCATATTCAATGTTAATCATCGGTGATTAATGCTAATAGACACATTGATGATATTAATTAATGACTAACAGCTCATTGAATGAACTTCTTAAATGTGTTTGAATGACATGTGGACCCCACATGTAGGGAATAAAAGTAAAGAATAAAAGAAATAGGATTTAAATGAAAGTGGGCCCCACTGTCATTGACTCAAGTCAATATTGACTAGAATTGACCCAGGGTCCCACATGTCAGCCTCTGCTATTGTTGAATTTCTTTAAAAGATTATTTTTACTGAGAAAAATAAAACAAAGGGTGAAAATGGATTAAATCTTGTAAAATTCACAGAAAATTCATCTTTAATCAGAAAAATGCAAATAATATATCAAAATGTTCAGAAAAATGAAATCTATTCAAAAACATCATTTCCATCCATGTTTGCATGCTAGGATTAATACAATTTGCTAAAAACTCAAACTAGGGTTTCCGATTAGCCGGAGGATTTTCGGATCGCGACATTTTATGCGTCCGAACTCCGATTAAATTGATTCCTCTTGCATTAGTCTTTATTTTGCATCCTCTACGTCATGGCATGCATTGCATCTCATGCTGATGTTGTGCATTTGGATATTTACGATTATGCCCTTGTTTCCGGTGTTTCCGTTTTTTTCCTCGATAGAGCCGGAGGATTCACAGGGCGATAGTCTCGAGCAAGAGCAGGGTGTCGTTGCAGAGCAACCAGGCAAGCAGCCCCTTTGGTCACGTTGCAAATCTCCTATTACTTGCAAAGTATTAGTTGTTTTTAAATCATTATCATATGCGTTCAACTGCTATTTTTTCCGCTAAGAAAAGCCCTAGTCCGATGAATACGGCTCACCTTGTCGCTTAAACAGCTCCACCACTACCTAACCCATCTAGCGTAGTCTAGTATCCACTGTTCGAATGCTATTAAGCTATTTATGCTTAGACATGCTTAGACTTGTAGAAGTCGTAATTCCTGGGTTAGCAGATGAATCAACACTGGGAATGGGTTACGTGGTAGGTGGGTGTTCACCGGGATACTAATGAACTCACTTAATCATATCTGGGTCTAGACGAGAGGCCATGGCTGGGAGCATGGTGGGTTGTCTCGTCTTCCCGCAAGGACCGGTTATCGACGTACATTGACCCAAGATTCGCGTACTTCTACACGGGTGGATTATGGGGCCACCCACGACTCACTAATTTGCTTAGACTTAGTGTATGAGCTGCATTAGTTTGCCGTTTCCATTTGCGTGTGCGTGAAAAAGGGGATGTGGTGTGTGGTCTCATATAAGGGTGGGGTGGACACACGGTCTGGGAGACCGGGGATGTACCTCGATTCACAACGCATGGGACCGTGTCGCAGTTACGGCCGGACTGATGCACATGGACTAGCCCGTACGGGTGGCTCATACCTAGGTCGACAGCATTGTAAAGGTCGTGTTCGATCACCCTCTGCTAGCACACCTCGTGAAGTGTGTACTTGGTAGCATTAAGAGACGATCGATGCGTGTAGGTAAAGATGTACACCCCTGCAGGGTTAGAACTGTTTGAACAGCCGTGTCCGCGGTTATGGACAACTTGGTAATTACCTGCGTCGAATTAGACAACTATAACCAACTTTAAAACTTGTCCACACTAAGGACGTGGTTAGCGACAGCTTCCTCCCAGGGTGGTCGAGGATGGGTCGATGGGTTTTTCAGGTGTGGTGATCTGCAGTAAGGAATATTCGCGAAGTGATCGACTCGTCCCCTTTGAAAAGGTATTCTAGTAGTCGAATTTCAATCTACTTATTGTTATTGATAAAGGTAAACTCGGCTTTCCGCAAATTAGTCCACAATTACCCTTTTGTTGATACCTGGCACAATCACTACTACTTCCGCACTGTAAGTCTTGCGGAGTACAATTTTGTACTCACCCTGCTATTGTTGTTGTTTTCGTTGCAGAGGAAGCTACCCCCTCCGAGGGTGGTTTCTATTTAGAGCTCGACACCGACGACGCCTAGACGCTGGGAATCCCAGGCAGTGATCCTGCCCTGGGTCGGTATTGGGGTTTGTTTTCGCTGCCACTGTTGGCCCTACTGTTTGGCTTCGTAGCCGTTAATACTCTTCCGCTGTGTGTTTAGATCTTCGGATCCTTGTGTGTATGTATGTTTGTTAAGTTTCAAACTTATAATATTGCAGTTTCTGTCGTAGAGTCACTGCTATGAGATCTGATTGTTTTCGCCCACTCATGTGCCGTGCGTGTATGTGATGAAGCGCATGTTGTGGGTAGGACTTTAGGGTTTATATCATAGAGTCATTAAGTTTAATCACCCCTGTGAAGCGACTCTACTACTGAGAGATTGGGAACTATATCACCCTACTCCAGCCGTGCATTAATTTGCCGGGACGAGTTCGGGGTTGATGTTCCGGCTCGGTAGGACAAGAGTGAGGAGACCATATCACCCTACTACTCTGTGCGCTTGCCAGAGTAAGCTTTGGGGTTGACGTCTCGGGCTATTCGGAGCCATATCACTCCACTCCTCTTGGAATTGACACCCAGGAGTTGAGGTCGGGGTTGACGTTTCGACTTAGCGGGTGGTTTCTCTTAAGCCTCTCTGTTATGAATTCTGGGGTTCGACAGCTTTGGTATCAGAGCAGGACTGACTGTAGGATGACCTTTGTCTTGGCCGTTGTTGGGTCTAGAAGTTGCAAAAACTATTTGAACTTAAAAAGGATTTGCGAAAAGCATAAGTAGTGATTCTGTTTTCTCCTTATCCCTTTCGATCCTAGTTCTTTTCCTTACCCTTTCGTTTGGTTGAAAAACGAATTTGCTACTTTCTTGCCTCGTTCAAAAGTTAGACTTCACGTGTGCAGGGAATCTTTACCTTCCCTCTTACCTTGTCCCGGTTATTACCGACTCTACCGATTACTCCATTGACATGTTCAGATTCTGTTCATCTTGTAAATCGTGAAATTCATTCGAGTAATTCCGTTCAAGTTTCTTTATGATCTGATCATGTTTTCGTGGCATATCTATTTCTTGATTCAGATGGCCGAACATCCGGAAGGTAGCCAGCCTGCTGCTGGTAATCAAGGTCGTGACTCTGGTCGCAATAATGTTCCTCCTCCACCGCCATCCATGGCAGAGGTGTTGATGCAGATCGAGCGGAATCGAATGGACAGGACTCGCCTTCTGGAGCATCTAGTTCGTAATACTGCTCCCCAACCCGAAGCTCGAGTTGGAATCTCAGATTTTCTTCGAACGCAGCCTCCGATATTCAGTCGTTCAGAAGATCCTATCGAAGCGGATGATTGGCTTCGCAGCATCGAGCGCAAATTGGAGACATCGCGTATCTCCACGGCTGATCGCGTGGATCTCGCGGCGCATCAGCTTGAAGGTGCTGCCGCAGCATGGTGGGAGAATTTCCTTGCTATCCAGGAGAAAGGTCACGTGGTTACGTGGCAGGAGTTCTGCGACGCCTTCCGTGGAACTCATATCCCCGAAGGTGTCATGGACATAAAGAAGGAAGAATTCCGGAATCTAACTCAAGGACGAAGGAGCGTCACCGAGTATCTCCATTCCTTCAACCACTTGGCGCGTTATGCTCCTCGTGATGTTACCACCGATGCGGACAGACAAGAGAAGTTCCGCAAAGGTTTGAATCCGGAGCTTCGTTACGAGCTGCTTCCTTTTGACTTCGCCAACTTTCAGGCTCTTATGAACAAGGCTGTCAAGATGGAGCACGGCAAGCTAGTTCTTGAAGAATCTAGAAAGCGTGCTCGAGATGCAGTGAAGCCCTCTTCTTCCAATCCGCAAAAGAGGCGTATTTGGGTGCCTGCTAGTGCATTTAATCGCGCTACTCCCGCCCCAAGGCCCTTCGGTTTTGTGCCTCGTCCTCCAGCTCCCAGTTTCCAGCCGAGGCCAATGGGAGGACAATCTGCTGAGTTTGTTCCAAGACCTCCGTTTGGGGCTTGCTTTAAATGTGGCCAGCCCGGTCACTTCTCTCGTGACTGTCCTCAGCGACAGAATCCTGCGCCTAATCCTGCTCCAGCGCAAGGTCAACCTCGAGGCAATGTTCCCGCCAAGAAGGCGAACCCGCAACATCAGTCTGTGAACCGCGGTCGCGTGACTCACGTGGTCGCCGAAGAAGCTCAGGAGGCAACCGATGTCGTGATTGGTACGCTCCTTGTCAATTCAGTTCCAGCATCAGTTCTTTTCGATTCAGGGGCTTCGCATTCGTTTATATCCAAGAGGTTTGCGGATCAGCATGATATTCCCTATGAGGCTATGCTCAACTCCTTGGCTATAATTTCGCCGGGATCGATAATGAGAGCCTCCCAAGAATGCCGTGATGTTTGTATCAAGGTGGGCAATCTGGATTTCTTCGCCACCTTAATTGCTTTGGTCTCCACGGACATCGATGTCATTCTTGGAATGAATTGGTTAACTGCACATCAAGCCCTGATTGATTGTGCGACGAAGACAGTGGTTCTTTCTCATCCCTCCGGTGCAACCGTTCGGTTTACTCCAGAGTTCGTCGAATCCCACCTTTGTGCTCTTGAAGGCAAATCCCTTCCTGATCTTCCAGATGTTCCGGTAGTCTGTGACTTTCCGGATGTCTTCCCCGACGAGCTTCCAGGTTTACCACCGGATCGAGATATCGAATTTGTTATTGATTTGGTTCCCGGAACCGCTCCAATCTATCGTCGCCCTTATCGGATGACTCAAGATGAATTGGAGGAAATGAGGAAGCAACTCCAGGAGTTAGAAGCAAAAGGCTTCATTCGACCGAGCTCCTCTCTTTGGGGATGCTCTGCTCTATTCGTGGAGAAGAAAGATAAAAGCCTGCGGATGTGTGTCGACTATCGACCTCTTAATGAGGTGACGATCAAAAACAAGTATCCGCTTCCACGAATCGATGATCTGTTCGATCAATTAACCGGAGCAACCGTCTTTTCCAAGATTGATTTGAGGTTGGGCTACCATCAAATCAAGATCCGACCCGAAGATATTCCAAAAACGGCGTTTACGACTCGTTATGGGTTGTATGAATACACCGTGATGTCTTTTGGGTTAACCAACGCTCCTGCTACCTTCATGAGGCTGATGAATTCCATCTTCATGGAATATCTAGATCGCTTTGTGATCATCTTCATCGATGATATCCTGATTTTCTCCAAGACGGAAGGAGACCATGCCGAGCATCTGAAGCTTGTCTTGGGAAAGCTTCGTGAACATCAGCTCTATGCTAAGTTCTCCAAATGTGAGTTTTGGCTCGAAGAAGTCGCTTTTCTAGGCCACGTGCTTTCGGCGAAAGGTGTCGCCGTGGATCCTAGCAAAGTGAAGGCTGTTCTCAATTGGGAACAACCCAAGTCGGTCACGCAAGTGCGGAGTTTTCTTGGTCTGGCCGGCTATTATCGCCGTTTTATCGAGAATTTCTCCAAACATGCCAAGCCGTTGACCGAACTCCTCAAGAAAGAAAAGAAGTTCGAGTGGACTGAAAGGTGCGAAGAAAGCTTCCAAGAGCTAAAGCGCCGATTGACCTCCGCTCCTGTGCTTGTCCTTCCGGACATCCACAAGAATTTCGACATCTTCTGTGATGCTTCTCGCCTAGGTCTTGGATGTGTGTTGATGCAAGAAGGGCATGTGGTCGCTTATGCTTCTCGTCAGTTGAGGCCGCATGAGACCAACTATCCAACTCACGACCTAGAGCTTGCTGCGGTGGTTCATGCTCTGAAGATTTGGCGGCATTATCTCATCGGTAATCGCTGCGAGTTATACTCCGACCACCAGAGTTTGAAGTATCTATTCACCCAGCCCGACCTGAATCTCAGGCAACGAAGATGGCTGGAACTGATCAAAGATTACGACGTAGGTCTCCATTACCAACCCGGTAAGGCTAATGTCGTGGCGGATGCACTTAGCCGGAAGACTTACTGTAACAATCTTATGATCCAAGAATCTCAACCACCCCTCTACGAGGAATTTGCACGGCTTAATCTTGAAGTCGTCAAAAGTGGTTTCCTTAATACCCTTGAAGTTCGATCATCTCTTGAAGATCAAATCAAATCTGCTCAACAGCATGACAAGGGTATTCGCAAGATCAAGGAGAACATTGTTAGCGGAGTTGCTAAATGTTTCTCAATCGATGATCAAGACGTTGTTTGGTTTGGCAAGCGCCTAGTTGTGCCGAAGAACAACGATCTTCGAGAATCCATTCTTCGTGAAGCTCACGACTCTCTGATGTCTCTTCACCCGGGTAGCACGAAGATGTATCAAGATCTGAAACAGAGATTTTGGTGGACCCGAATGAAAAGAGAGATCGCTCGCTTCATCTCCGAATGTGATGTGTGTCGTCGTGTTAAGGCGGAACACCAAAGACCCGCAGGCACACTCCAACCTTTACCTATCCCTAAGTGGAAGTGGGATGAAATTGGCATGGATTTCATCACCGGTCTTCCGAGAACTCCAAAGAAAAATGATGCCATCTGGGTAGTCATTGATCGTCTATCCAAAGTTGCACATTTTCTTCCTGTCCGAGAAACTATAACTGCTAGTCAACTAGCTGATCTTTATATCTCTCGGATAGTGTCGCTCCATGGAATCCCTAAGCGGATCATTTCCGACCGTGGTGCCTTGTTTACCTCCAGGTTTTGGGAAAGTCTCCAAGCTGCTATGGGAACTCGTCTCTCCTTCAGCACAGCTTATCACCCCCAAACCGGTGGACAAACCGAAAGGGTTAACCAAATCCTTGAAGATATGCTTAGGGCTTGTGTTATATCTTTCGGCACGAAGTGGGAGAAGTGTCTTCCGTTTGCTGAGTTCTCTTATAACAACAGCTTCCAATCAAGCCTAGGCATGGCCCCTTTCGAAGTCCTTTATGGACGCAAATGTCGAACTCCGCTCAATTGGTCCGAAACCGGAGAGCGACAAATTCTTGGACCCGACTTGATCAAAGAAGCGGAGGATCAAGTTCGCATCATTCGAGAGCGGTTGAAGACTGCTCAATCTCGTCAGAAGAGCTACTCCGACCTCCATCGTCGTGAGATTCACTTTGAGCCAAACGATAAAGTCTACCTTCGGGTCACTCCTCTCAAGGGTGTTCGCCGATTTGGCATCAAAGGAAAGTTGGCACCTCGTTACATTGGTCCCTTTCGCATTCTTTCCAAACGAGGTGAAGTCGCATACCAGTTGGAACTACCTCCGTCGTTATCCAATATCCACAATGTCTTCCACGTTTCTCAACTTCGGAAGTGCTTCAAAGATCCAATCCCGGAATCGGCAGTTGATACTCTGGATCTCCAAGAAGATCTGTCTTACCGAGAGTACCCTCTTCGTATTCTCGATGAGATGGAACGGACGACTCGAAGACGGAACGTCAAGTTCTTCAAAGTTCAATGGTCTAATCATTCCGAAGACGAAGCTACTTGGGAACGCGAGGATCATCTTCGATCGGCGTACCCCTCCCTCTTTTCCAGCTGATCCGAATCTCGGGGTCGAGATTCTCGTAAGGGGGGTAGGTCTGTAACGTCCCTAAGTTTATTATCTTGTAATGTGCATTTCATGGCATGATCATATGAACCATAAAATTTAGCAAGTTTTTGAATTTTTGAAATGCTCGTCAAAATCCCAAATCTTGCATAAAGGATTCGATGAATTTCGAAACTTCGATCCAATATAAACTTGAACCTCGTACTCGGGGTTTATTTTAAGTGATCCTTTTTAAAACTTGGGAGCAAACATGGGAAAGAACAATTAGGGTTTCTCTTGAGTTGCTGAAAAGAGGTTGAGTTGCTTTGGGTTTTGTTTGAAATTCAAAAGCAGAAATTGAAAAGGAAATCAAAAAGAACAAAACCTAAGAGAAAACCTAACCCTAATTCTAAAACCCTAATCCTCCCCCCCATGCCGGATGGGCTTGCCCCGGCCCATTGGCCCGCTCGCACCCCCCCCCCGGTTCCTTCTTCCCGAAGGCGCCCCTCTCTCCCTTATCTCTTCCTCAATCCACCGCCCTGCCTCATCCCTATCCCCCCCCCATCCTCTGCTAGCGTCGCCCCTCCCTAGCTCCTTTCCGAGCCGCCGCCGGGAGCACTTCCCTCGCCACCGCCGCTCCCCCGGGTCCCCAGCCACCGCCCCGGCTACCACCTCCGCCCCCCCCTCCTCTACCTGTCGCCTTGCTCCGCCTTCACCAGATCCCGAGCCCACCGCCCCATCCCACCGCCGCTCCCCGCCCTAGTCCCCATCGTCGAGCCCGGTTGCCGCCCTCCCCGCAGCGCCGCCGCTCGAAGCCGAAGCCCACCGCACCGCCGCTTCTTCCCCACACCACCCGAGCCCTCACCGCCCCGGCTTAGCTCGCCGGAGCTCGCCTCCCCGGCCGCTTTCCACCTCCCGGAGCACCACCGCCTCGCCGGTAAGCCTCCCCCGCGCCGCTTGCCGCCGGCACCAGCCAGGTGCCGAGCACCCAAACCAAGCCCGGCCGACCAGTGCGGTTAAAGGGCAATAATGGCCCTTTAATCGGCGGTTAAGGCATAACAGCTGCCCTAATCGGCGATTAACAATTAATGAAGTGTAGTTAATGCACTTAATTAATGCTCAGACACGTTAAGGGCTCCATTAAATGCTAATCACCGCATTAAACCCTAATCTGACATTAATGAGCATATTCAATGTTAATCATCGGTGATTAATGCTAATAGACACATTGATGATATTAATTAATGACTAACAGCTCATTGAATGAACTTCTTAAATGTGTTTGAATGACATGTGGACCCCACATGTAGGGAATAAAAGTAAAGAATAAAAGAAATAGGATTTAAATGAAAGTGGGCCCCACTGTCATTGACTCAAGTCAATATTGACTAGAATTGACCCAGGGTCCCACATGTCAGCCTCTGCTATTGTTGAATTTCTTTAAAAGATTATTTTTACTGAGAAAAATAAAACAAAGGGTGAAAATGGATTAAATCTTGTAAAATTCACAGAAAATTCATCTTTAATCAGAAAAATGCAAATAATATATCAAAATGTTCAGAAAAATGAAATCTATTCAAAAACATCATTTCCATCCATGTTTGCATGCTAGGATTAATACAATTTGCTAAAAACTCAAACTAGGGTTTCCGATTAGCCGGAGGATTTTCGGATCGCGACATTTTATGCGTCCGAACTCCGATTAAATTGATTCCTCTTGCATTAGTCTTTATTTTGCATCCTCTACGTCATGGCATGCATTGCATCTCATGCTGATGTTGTGCATTTGGATATTTACGATTATGCCCTTGTTTCCGGTGTTTCTGTTTTTTTCCTCGATAGAGCCGGAGGATTCACAGGGCGATAGTCTCGAGCAAGAGCAGGGTGTCGTTGCAGAGCAACCAGGCAAGCAGCCCCTTTGGTCACGTTGCAAATCTCCTATTACTTGCAAAGTATTAGTTGTTTTTAAATCATTATCATATGCGTTCAACTGCTATTTTTCCGCTAAGAAAAGCCCTAGTCCGATGAATACGGCTCACCTTGTCGCTTAAACAGCTCCACCACTAACCTAACCCATCTAGCGTAGTCTAGTATCCACTGTTCGAATGCTATTAAGCTATTTATGCTTAGACATGCTTAGACTTGTAGAAGTCGTAATTCCTGGGTTAGCAGATGAATCAACACTGGGAATGGGTTACGTGGTAGGTGGGTGTTCACCGGGATACTAATGAACTCACTTAATCATATCTGGGTCTAGACGAGAGGCCATGGCTGGGAGCATGGTGGGTTGTCTCGTCTTCCCGCAAGGACCGGTTATCGACGTACATTGACCCAAGATTCGCGTACTTCTACACGGGTGGATTATGGGGCCACCCACGACTCACTAATTTGCTTAGACTTAGTGTATGAGCTGCATTAGTTTGCCGTTTCCATTTGCGTGTGCGTGAAAAAGGGGATGTGGTGTGTGGTCTCATATAAGGGTGGGGTGGACACACGGTCTGGGAGACCGGGGATGTACCTCGATTCACAACGCATGGGACCGTGTCGCAGTTACGGCCGGACTGATGCACATGGACTAGCCCGTACGGGTGGCTCATACCTAGGTCGACAGCATTGTAAAGGTCGTGTTCGATCACCCTCTGCTAGCACACCTCGTGAAGTGTGTACTTGGTAGCATTAAGAGACGATCGATGCGTGTAGGTAAAGATGTACACCCCTGCAGGGTTAGAACTGTTTGAACAGCCGTGTCCGCGGTTATGGACAACTTGGTAATTACCTGCGTCGAATTAGACAACTATAACCAACTTTAAAACTTGTCCACACTAAGGACGTGGTTAGCGACAGCTTCCTCCCAGGGTGGTCGAGGATGGGTCGATGGGTTTTTCAGGTGTGGTGATCTGCAGTAAGGAATATTCGCGAAGTGATCGACTCGTCCCCTTTGAAAAGGTATTCTAGTAGTCGAATTTCAATCTACTTATTGTTATTGATAAAGGTAAACTCGGCTTTCCGCAAATTAGTCCACAATTACCCTTTTGTTGATACCTGGCACAATCACTACTACTTCCGCACTGTAAGTCTTGCGGAGTACAATTTTGTACTCACCCTGCTATTGTTGTTGTTTTCGTTGCAGAGGAAGCTACCCCCTCCGAGGGTGGTTTCTATTTAGAGCTCGACACCGACGACGCCTAGACGCTGGGAATCCCAGGCAGTGATCCTGCCCTGGGTCGGTATTGGGGTTTGTTTTCGCTGCCACTGTTGGCCCTACTGTTTGGCTTCGTAGCCGTTAATACTCTTCCGCTGTGTGTTTAGATCTTCGGATCCTTGTGTGTATGTATGTTTGTTAAGTTTCAAACTTATAATATTGCAGTTTCTGTCGTAGAGTCACTGCTATGAGATCTGATTGTTTTCGCCCACTCATGTGCCGTGCGTGTATGTGATGAAGCGCATGTTGTGGGTAGGACTTTAGGGTTTATATCATAGAGTCATTAAGTTTAATCACCCCTGTGAAGCGACTCTACTACTGAGAGATTGGGAACTATATCACCCTACTCCAGCCGTGCATTAATTTGCCGGGACGAGTTCGGGGTTGATGTTCCGGCTCGGTAGGACAAGAGTGAGGAGACCATATCACCCTACTACTCTGTGCGCTTGCCAGAGTAAGCTTTAGGGTTGACGTCTCGGGCTATTCGGAGCCATATCACTCCACTCCTCTTGGAATTGACACCCAGGAGTTGAGGTCGGGGTTGACGTTTCGACTTAGCGGGTGGTTTCTCTTAAGCCTCTCTGTTATGAATTCTGGGGTTCGACATATATATATATATATTATAAATTCTCGGTTCCCTCTGTACATATTTCCCTTGTATTAATAAATGTACATATTATCAGGGTCTCCTCTACAGTTTCTTCCTCGAAAAGCATTGCATGATGTAATGTTTTATCTCTGCTTAATGCAAAACATATGCATTTGTCGTGTATATTTAAGAGAAATAAAATGAGAACTAAAAGCATACAACTAGAATAATAATCTAACACATCCTTTGCATGTTCTATTCTTATGTTCTAATTGGCTGCAATCGTGATCTATACTGTAACGGTGATCGTTGGAGCAGGAGCGTATGGCTATTGGGGCCAGGAGGTTAGAGTTTGTTCGAGGGATGTCTACGCGCTACCCCTAAACCGATGGTGTATTGCTAAGTGATATGTAAATAGTCTAAAAACCCCACGTAGATGTTTTGTACCCTAAAAGGGTAAACTTGTGAATTTCTCACTTCTATCTCACCTCCACCACTATAAATAGACCCAAGGGCAAGGGGGAGGGGGATCCATTTTCTTCTCACTTCCTCATTTACAAACCCTAATTTGAGAGAGCAATACAAAATGGGCTCATGAGGCCTAACTACGCTCGCCACCTTCTCCCTCGGGTCTCTACGTGCACCCTCGTAGGCCTACGTAACCGAATGGGGATGCCTCTCTCTCATTGTCTAGGCTTGTACCTACGACAGTTGGCGCCAACCGTGGGGACCTGAGCGAAAAGGCATAGCACCTAAGAGGAGCCCAATCGTGACTAGGACCATCGCCTCGGCGCATGACTTTGTGTCGCCCCTGTGGGAGCTCTGCGTGCACCCTAGGCGCACCCTGCGCACACCCCTGCGGGATGCTCTGCGCACCCTACGCGTACCCTGTGCACACCATGTGTGCACCCCTGCGGGACGTTCCGCGCACCCTGCGTGTACCCCTATGGAAGGCTCCGCGCGCACCCTGCGCACCCTTGCGGGAGGCTCCGTGCGTACCTCTGTGTGTACCCCCGCGCACCCTGCGCGCACCTATAACATCCTTGGTTTTAAATACTTGCCAATGTGCATAAAAACCCAAAAATTGACTAAAAAGTTAAAACTTTTGCTCTTGGTTGCATCATATCATGCATGCACAAAAAAATCACAAGAAATACAAGCCTAACTGGCTAAGTTAAAAACATAATTAAATAATACAACCAAGAATTATGAATTATGAGCTCTAATAATTTTTCTTAAGCTATAAACCACCCAAAGTTCACATAGGAATATTCTAATATTATTGAGCTAAGTACATGGCTTATTTGTATCTACAATCGGTAGTAATTAACAAATCCCTAAGCATAAAATTATAAGAAATTACCAAGATAATTAAGAGAGGTAATTAGCAGGCAACAGAATATTTCTTTAATCTTATCTTCTCTGAATGAGAATATACATGATAGGGTAGGGATGGCACTAATTAAAGAGAAGCTTGTCCAACACTGACAAAGATGGTTTGGACATATCCAACGAAGGCCTCCAGAAGCACCGGTGTATAGCGGTATTCTAAGATCTATAGACAATATTAGGAGGAACAGGGGGGACCAAAGTTGACATGGGAGGAGGCAATAAAAAGAGACTTAAAAGATTGGAATATATCCAAGAATTTGTCTCTAAATAGGACTGCGTGAAAATTAGCGATCCACATGTCCGAACCATTATATTCTTTTCAAGCCTTTTTTCCTTTACCTTTTGGCTCATGCAATTTTTATTAGGTTTCATCTCTAGCCTACCCAACTTGCTTGGAATAAAAGACTTGGTGATTGTTGTTGTTGTTGTTATTGTTATCTTCTCTGATCTTTTATTGCCACTACCAATTTCTGCCAATACTTATCTGGACCTTGAAACTAGTCCATGCATGCAAGTAAGTTTGCATATATACATATACATATATGCATGTGGGTTAGCAAGGAGTGTAACCGTGATTCATTTATACATGCATTGGAGCTCATCGGATAGATATACTAGGCTCAAGCCATGCATGTCAATAGTTATCCAAGTTCAAAGCTCCAAGCAGCTAGTCACCCCTATAGGTTTAACTCAAGCAGCTGCGTGACAGTCCAGAACAAGCTTTGTCGCCACCTCCTGCTTGCTACCTTGCCACTCTACTGATCAGTTGCATATATGCAGTGAAGAAACTATCCCCTATCTACACATACTACTCCCTACGTTACGAGGATACAGCAGGAACGAGACCCTAGTTCCTCAGCTCAAGCACACATACACATCCAAGGAACTAGGAAGAAGAAGAAGCAGCTCAAGAAGTGATGTTGTCACCGTCGGCATCGCCGGACATGCGAGACGATCGAGCATCGGAAACCAGCTTCTCTCATTCGTTCTTGTCTGTCTTCTCTTCTCCAGCACCAATTCTACATGGTAAAAATCCTTGTAGCTGCTGCGATTTAAAGTCACTCATGGATATACGTATATATGCTACTAGCTATATATATACGCATCCATGCATGCATAGCTGCTCCAGTATATGTGCAACTCGCTTTGCACATGCATGCACATGTAATATGCTAGCTAAATCTTGTTTAGTTCTAATCCCCTGTCCAGGTAGCCCCACAAATATTTCACTAAAGAACTTGTAGCTCATTTGTCCCTCATCAGCAAGTTTAGAATCTTGCTTAGTAAAGAATGTATATAATCGTTAGGCTAGTTCTAATAAGCAGAAGCAACCATGTTTTAAACCGTATGAGTTTAGTCCAACTAAAAGCTCTCAAAGTTTTACCACAACCTCTGGTATAGTAGGAACACCTCATAAAAAATTTGGATTTTTCTAGGCAGTTTAAAAGTATAAATCCATTTTTAATCAGAAAAATACGAATAATATATCAAAATGTTTTTAAAAATAATTTCTATCTAAGTATGTCATTTTCATACATGGTTGCATGGTAGGAAACATATAAATGACTAAAAACTCAAATTAGGATTTCCCGATTAGCTGGAGATTTTTGGATTGTGATATCTCGAGTGTCCGGACTCTGATTAAATTGTTCCATTTGCATTAGTCTTTATTTTGAATCCTCTATGCCATGACATACATTTTATATCATGCCAATGTTCATCATTTTGCACCCTTTTTTGATGTTTTCATTCTTCTTCACGATAGAGCCGGAAGGTCCCGAAGCTTTTAATCCTAAGCAAGAGCAAGACCTTATTGCTAAGCAACAAGGCAAGTAGCCCCTTTGAACTTATTGCAAACACCTACTACTTGCAAAGTACTATTTGCTTTCAAATTCATTATCGCATGCACTCAACTTATACTTTTCGCTAAGTATTAGTTTTATCCTTTGCATAACTTACTTTGTCGCCCAATCAACACCACCACACCCAACCTAATTAGAGTAGTATAGTTGATACGTCTATACTTCTTAGGTTGTTAATTATGCTTAGACACGTAAAAGTCATAATTTCTTGGATGGCAGACAAACCAACATTAACCGGATGGGTTATGTGGTAGGTAGGTCTTCATCGGGATGTAACTAATGAATTTGACTAATCATTATTGGGATAGCCGAGAGGCCATGGCTGGGAGCATGGTGTGTTGTCTCATTTCCCCACAAGGACCAGTTCCTAGTGTCATTTTGAACCAAGATTTGCGTACTTCTACACGGGTAGTATAATGGGCCACCCACGGCTAAATAATTTGCCTACTCTTAGTATATTAGGTGCATTAGTTTGCCATTTCCATTTGCTGGATGAGTGAAAAATGATGTGGTGCGGTATCTCAATATAAGGGTGGGGTGGACACACAGTCTTCGGGACTGGGGATGTACATCGATTCACAACTTATGGGACCATGTCGGGGCTGCGACTGGACTGGTGTACATGGATTGATCCGTGAGAGTGGCTCATACCTAAGGTCAAAAGCATTGTAACGGTCGTGTTCGATCACCCTCTGTCGACACACCTTATAAAGTGTGTAACCGTAATGGCATTAAGAATCGATTGATACGTGTAGGTAAAGATGTACACCCTGCAGGGTTTGAACTATTCAAATAGCCATATCTGCGGTTATGGACAGCTCATTAAGAATCCGCATCAAGTCTAATTACAATGATACTCTAAAACATGCCAACTCTAAGGTTGAGGAGTTAGCGACTGTTTTCTCATATGTGGTTGAGGAAGAGTCGAAGGGCTTAAGTGTATATGGTGATATGCAACAGAGTTCACCGGGAAGATTCGACTTATCACCTTTACAAGTAATCTGGTAGTGGATTTCATTCTACTTAAGAGTATTGTCAAATGAATAATTGGTTTTCCACAAAATATTTCACAGTCACCCCTTATTGATACCAATTGCATCTATTATTAATTTCTTCTTGTAAGTCTTGCGGAGTACAATTTTTGTACTCACCTTGCAACCGTTGATATTTTTCTGCAGAGGAGATCATCCCCTCAACGGATGGTTTCTATATAGAGATTGACACCCACGACGACTAGTCGCTGGGAATCCTAGGCAGTGGTCATGCCCATGGTTCGGCAGCTTGGTTTGTTGTACTGCCACTTTTGGCCCTACCTTTTTGGCTTCATAGCCATCTTTAATCTTCCACTGTGTAATCAACTCTTTGTGTGAACTCTGCTGTTATGTTTTAACAACTACTAGTATTATTGCAGTTTCAGTCATAGAGTTACTATTGTCATACTTGTGTGTTCTCACTTGCCTCATATGCCTTGCGTGTATGTTATTGAAACAAATGCTACGGGTAGGGTTTCAGAGTCTATATCATAGAATTGTTAGGTGTAATCACCCCTGTGAAGTGACTCTTCCATTGGGAGTTTAGGAACTATATCATCCTACCCTAGCCAAGCATTCAATTACCGGGGACGAGTTTAGGATTGATGTTTCGGCTCAGTGAGAAAAGAGTGAGGAGACCATATAACCTTACCTAATCTGAGCATTAGTTGCCGGAGCAAGTTCGGGATTGACGTCTCGGGCTATTCGAAGCCATATTGCTTCACTCCTCATGGAATTTGTGCCGAAGGGTTGAGGTCGGGGTTGACGTTTTGACTTCGCAGGTGATTTCACTTAAGGTTCCATGTTATGGATTTTGGGTCCCGACAACATCCCTGCGCGTAACCCTGTGGGACGCTCTGCGTACCTTGTGCGCACCCCCTGCGGGAGGCTCCATGCATACCCGTGCGCGTACCCCTACGCACCCTACGAGATGTTTTGTGAACCCTGTACATAACCATATGAGACGCTCCGCGCACTCTGCGCGCACCTCTGCGGGAGGCTCCATGTGTACCCCCGCACAACGTGCGCATAATCCTGCGGGACGCTCAGCGCACCCTATGCGCAACTGTAACATCCTGATTTCTAGAACTTTTCAAAAAAATTATCCAAAAATTTGAACTAGAAAATCAGAGCTTAATTGGAATTTCACACATTAGACCGGAGTTAATTTGAATTAATTCAACTTAAATTTGATTTGCTTTTCAATTTGGAATATGCCTCTGTGAATTTTCTCAGAATTTTTGGAGTTCGTTTTGTATTTAATCTTACTCTGTCATTCTTTTATTTTTTGAAAAAAATAAAATCTTTTTTCTTTTTCTCCTTCCCTTTTTGGCCGCGCCGTCCCGGCCTATCTCCGCCCGACGCCCCGCCGCCTCATTCCTCCCTTGGGCAGCCACCCGGCTAGCACAACATGCGCCGCCACCCTTTTCCAATTGGTTTTGAGCCAAATCTCTTTTCCTCACCCTCCTATAAAACCCCCACATCTCTCCTCTCTTTTCCACACCCTTTTCTCACAAAAACTTAGCCTCCAACCCCCTCCCCCCCCCAATTTGCTTTCCGTGCAGTTTCTAAACAGCACATGAGACCTCAGTTTTTTCTTCATTCCCGTTGACTCGAACATATTTTGGAAGATCCCTTCGGTGAGACTGTGCATAAACGTTCCCTCTACCAATATTCGGTGAAGATCCAAAGGTGCAATCACTGGGAAAGCATTAAATACCAATATGCTATTTGCACCCAGTTTTTCTCCGTGTGCATCTAGATTGGAACAACACCCTCGCCGCCTCGGACCTTCTTTTCAAGATCGGTTTGGTGGAATTGAGGATAATAATTTCAAGATCACCTCCATAAAATTAGAAGGCAATCCAACGGTTCAATCTCTAGGAAATCAGGTTTCTTCATGCTGCTGTTCGTGTGTAGATGTGACTGCACGAAAGATACAATGGCATTATCACCTCTTTTCCCGTTGATCTGGTGAGTTTCTCAAGAATCCCTTTGATCAATTTGAGTCTTAGTTTCCTATGAACACCTCCGTAAATTTTCAACTTGATCCATGTGGCCGTTTCTTGGGAATTCATCCATCTCCGACATGCTGTCTGCGGACGTCCAGATTCAATCTGCACAATGTCTAACTTGTCTAACCTTTTCCCGTTTACTCGGTAAGAATTTTCCAAAACCCTTTGGTAGGATTGTACCTCTATATGTCTAGTTTCTAACCCAATTAGTGTATCGTGATTTGATTGGGCGAGCATCGCGCAGCATCTGAAACCCTCCAGTCTGTCCAGAACCAATCTACGTCGTGTTCCGATTGTTTCGTGTTGCCAACGTTGCCACCACCCATATACTTAATCTCCTACCATCTTGTGGTACATTATGGTATTGTTTTTTGTCATTAATCATTATCTAAAAGCACTCGCATCATCATATGTTCATCTCTAATTATTCTGATAATTGTTTGATCACCCAAATAATAGTATTTCATGTTAGACGAAAGTTTCATATAGTTACATGTATAGTTCTTGTTTTCTGTTTATAATATGTTCTCTGTGATATTACACAAGATATTTTTAGCCTCTATCTACTGTTAATATTTATCTAATGTGTCTTAGTTTAGTTGATGTTGCATGATCTACAGTAAATAGTGGTTTGTGCATATATTCTTATATATCATAGGTGCACATATAGTTTAATTCTTTTTTATTGAATGATTGCTATATAATAGTTGGTTGTGATATTAATGTTTGTTTATAGGGATAATTGCCAGAATACCACTAGTGAAACCATGAATTGCTAGATGTGACAATGACAGGTGGGGTCTGAACCCACCTGTCATTGACACACTCAGTGGTATTTTGATAAACTACTGATTTCACTAGTGGTATGAGGGCAAATCCCTCTTGTTTATAATATGATTAAGATTACACACTGTAACACCCATGTGAATATATAAATAAGTTCCTAGTTTGCCTCATGCATACATGGCATCACTCATGCATAATCTTGCATAAACTTGAATATTAAGAAGTCATGTTTTATAGAATATGTGCATATCTCGTCGTAGGTAACCAATTCTTAACAAACTAACACCAATCAACTTATTTGGGTAAACTATAGTCCCCAAAGTTAAAATGTCCCTATAGATCAAAATGCCAAAAACCCAAAATGAAATTGAGTAGGATTCTTCTTTTCTGGGTTGATCCGGAAGTTGGTCCGGAGCCTCCGGACGAAACCTCCGGGTGACCCGGATTCCGGGTGGCTTCCGAACAAAATTCCGGATGAGTCCAGTACGGGTGTTGGGTGAGTCGGCCAGCCGGAGGTTGGATCCGGAACCTCCGAGTTGAGCCTCCGGGCTGCCCGGAATTTCCGGGTGGCCTCCGAGCTAATTTCCGGGTGAGTCCAGAGAGCAGTTTTGGGGATCCCGGTGCAACCGGAGGTTCCATCCGGAGCCTCCGGGGTGAGTGTCCGGGTGAGTTCGGAATCCGAGTGGATTCCGGACTGTTTTCCGAGTGAGTCCAGAGAGGGAAAGTTGGTCCATTTGTGAAGGCCGGAGGTTCCCATCCGGACCCTCCGAGCGGTACGTCCGGGCGGCCCGGATTCCGGGTCATTCTCCGGGTTGCTTTCCGGGTGCGTGTCCGGGTGTCAGAACTCGACCGCCACGTCGCCACCGCCGGTTGGGGGCGGTGGGCGGTGGCGTTTTCGGGGAGAACCCGCCGGGGGGCTCCTATAAAAGGTGCCCAAGGTCCCCCCCTCCTCTTTTTCTCCTCCACGGCCAAAATCCCCCTCCTTTGCTCATTCCCGTGCTCCTTTGCTCCACCGACGCCTCCTTCTCCTCAACTCCGGCGCCAGCTCCGGCGAGCCAGCGCCGGCGCCCTGGTGAGCTTGGCCAGCTCCTCCCCTACCTCCTCCTTCCTACATTTCCCCTTCCCTCCTCCTCCCCTCATCTCCCCTCCTTCTTCTCTTTTTCCCAGGTCCAAGCTGAAGCTCCCTACAGTAGCTCTTCTGGACTGCTCCTCATTCCTGTGAAGCAAGAAGAAGCAAGGGTGAGGGTGTGCCAGGGTGTTGGGGGATGGGTTTAGTAATTGCTATGGATTCTCTTGCAGGGCATGTCTTGTTGAGATTAAAAATGTTAGGAGCTAATGCCCAGGGATTGAATATTGAAAATGTTATAGTTTATGCCTATAGTTCTAAAAACTATAAATGGATATGCTCATGAGTGTACCTCCTTGTTTATATCTTCAACTAAACCTAAGCCTATATGTTGAAACCCTAATAAGGGTTAATTTAACTTAGTATGCATGCATGAGTTAGAATCACCAAATAATTTCCTACATTCACATTTGCTTTCTTAGTTGTTTCCTCTAAAATGTTACCCTAGGTACCATCGTTCGTCGTGCATATCACGTATAACCCTAGCTAATGTTCAACCTAAATAATCAATGTTTGTAATTGCTAGGTCAATACATTAATTTTCATGCATTTGAAAGTGAGAAAAACCTTGTAACCATATAACCCTAATAATCGTGATGCATGTTAAGGTTGTACCCCTAGCTCCCTCCATCATGCATACATGCTGGAACTTATTTTATTTCATCGTTTATTTTCCGATGGCTCGTGTTGTTTGCGACAGAGCCCGAAGAGGAAGATCTGCAAACCGTTGAGCTCACTCAAGTCTCCGAACCCTACGAGGAAGGCAAGCAGAGCTTGTTGCATTTCTTTCCTGTCGTTGTTCCCATGACTCATCTTGTTATGTATGCGTGTGATGAAATGCTTGTTTAACTCGCTGTTTGGGATTCACAAACTAGCATGCGTAGGAAAGGTCGTTCTGTCGAGAGTCATAAGTGTTGCCCTAATCACCAAAAATTTGTTCGAGTAAGATGTGTGGACCAAGAGGGTGCACGGTGAATAAAGTTGGCATTTCACGACGCCAACCTGAGGGGACTTCATCGGGCACGATGAATAAAGTTGGTGTTGCGTGGTAATGTCAACCGGAGGGGACTTCACCGTGTCACCTAAGAGTCGAAGAGAGGGGCTCGGTGAATAAAGTTGGTATTTCACGACGCCAACCGGAGGGGACTTCATCGGGCATGATGAATAAAGTTGGTGTTGCGTGGTAATGCCAACCGGAGGGGACTTCACCGTGTTACCTGAGAGTTGATGAGAGGTGCATGGTGAATAAAGTGGTATTTCACGACGCCAACCTGAGGAGACTTCATCGGGCACGATGAATAAAGTTGGTGTTGCGTGGTAATACCACCGGAGGAGACTTCACCATGTTATCTGAGAATTGAGGAAGGTTCACGATGAATAAAGTTGGTATTTCACGACACCAACCTGAGGAGACTTCATCGGGCACGATGAATAAAGTTGGTGTTGCGTGGTAATACCAACCTGAGGCGACTTCATCGTGCTCCTTTCCTGTTTGGATCGATTGGATTGGAGTCATGAGTTATCTTGTGTGCTGGACTTGGTGAATTGGATTCGAGTATGAGTTGATTATTTGTGTTGGATTGGGTTCAGGATTTGGATTTGAACTGATTATACGCTTGGATTGTTATACCTGTAATGTTCATTTCCTTATGCTAAGATGCTTACTTATATATTGTTACTCTGAGGAGCATTCATGTTTAATTGTTGTTGAACTAGTATGGGTAGGACATTTAATCAAGCACTAATAAGTCTTGCGAGTACTTTTGTACTCACCTAGGATATTCCTAGACTTGTGCAGGTGAGCCAACAGTTGCGGAGTTTTATGAAGATGCATAGTTCGCAATTCTTCCTTGGTCAGCGTTCGACTCATGGGAACTTTTGGGTCTTAGGCAGTGGTTGATGCACCGCTGTGGGCTTTTGGTTCTTGTATTCCGCTGCTTTGTAAAATATTTCCGACTGGACTAAAACCTTCGGTTATAGCCGACTGATGCCTGTTTAAGTTCACTTCGTGGACAGTTAATATTAATATCATATGTAGTGCTTCGTTGTGGTATTCGAGTTGTTATCCGAGTTGCCCATGTACAATGCGTGTATGTGATGAAGTATGTGGGCAACGGTGCAGTGGTATTATTGCGTGTTAGGATTGCATTTCGTGATGGCAGAGGTGAGCGAACCACTAGTCCCGTGCAGCTCTGGTGGAGTCGGTCCAGGGGATTCGTCCCGTACTCGTTAAGCCTCCTACGACCGTCACGCCTCGTGCGGACGGCAGAGCAGAGCTGGACCTCCCAGAGTCGCACCTCGTGGCTAGGTTGGGTTGAGGGGATGCGTATCCCGGGCTCTAGTCCTCCTACGACTATCATGGAGTGCAGTCTTATCCCGCGGTATTACTCCTTCACTGGATCAGGGATCTATATGTGGTTCTGGGAAGATTGGTCGCTTCCGGCCGGCCCGCATGTGGCGGGTGTCGGATCGTCCCGCTTTGGTGAGTACGGCGCAGGTACCGTGCCACCGGGCCGACGAGTCCTTCGGTCCTTGGCAACTTCGCGTTCCCCTAATTATATGTGGATCCCGCGTCCGTGACACACACATGGCTCATATTTGTACAATGCATCTCATATGATTTGTATTTAAAGTTATGCATATATGTGCATGCATATATACATAGCCCATTCCATGTTTTAGATAATAGTTTGCTGTGAATTGGTTTAGCACATTACTTTACTCATGTTTATAGTTGAATTATTGTTTGAACACTTAAGTTGTACATGTCCACCATGACTTTATGTTACATAATCATCTAGCTGCATATAGTCATATATATGTATGTAATTAATTAGACTCAATATGGTTGACATTTGATATGTTGGAGTAATAATTATTTACTGAATTAGCATTACTAGATAATGTTGCATGTTAGTTGCTTGCTATTTAATGTGTATGTACTAGCACGCATAGGTTGTTATTTCGTATGTGATACTAGCATGAAGGATTTTCATGTTACCGTGTGTTATATAGCAAGATAATTTATATACCTATATATTGCCGGTGTATAGGTCTATACCTATATTAGATAATGTTATGTGGTATTTTAGTGTATTACATCATAACGTATACTAGCATGCATAGCTCATTATCTTATGTTGCATGTTCATAAGGTGGTATACAGTCACATATATATGGTTAACCTTTAGATGTCGATTAAATATATGTATGTTAGTAGTAATCATTTTTTACTAAAATATTATTAGTATTATTATGTGTTTATGTGTGGGTTGATTGCTACATTCTGTGTACACAATAGCTTCAATAGGGTTCATGTTATTGTATGTGGCATATAGTTGCATATATGTATGGTGCATGCGATGTAGATACTAGTTGTTATTTTGTCATATAGTTCATTACCTTGCCTTCTCGGGGGAACAATCTTCAGATCATTGACACTATTATTGAAACTTTGTTGAGCTCGCTGAGCTAGGGCCGGATGCCCATTGTTGATCCCTCTCTCTCTCTCTCTATTCTCTCTTTTCTACTCTAGGTGAAACTTACCATCTAAAAGGTGCGGGCGACAGCAGAATCATGAGTTGAAGGAGCAAATGGTCGTTCCTCACAAGTTGAGGGAACCATTGGTTGTCCGTATCGAATAAGGTCAAATTCATGATTTTGAGGTGTGAAAATAGTATGACCACATGCTATATGGGCACTGACTTAGTCAAGTAGGTTAGACGAGTCTTAGTGTCGACATCGCCGTACCGCAGAAGGGTGGATGTAGCTACGAGGACCTCGGCACCAATGTCAAATTAATAAGGTCAAATTCATGATTTTGAGAAGTGCGAAAATAATACGACCACATGTTATATGGGCACTGCCTTGGTCAAGTAGGTTAGAGGAGTCTTAGTGTCGACACCACCATACCACAGAAGGGTGGACGTAACAGCCACGCAGGGTAAGCGGGTGTATGCTCCTCCGTGTCAAAACCTAGTAGGCATGTCACATCGGGATGAGACTAGCTAAAAGACCTCGTCACGGTCACCCTGCCGACACACCGATGGGCGTGTGTACAAGCCTGATCAGCTTGGCATAAGGGGATGATCGTGCCATGTGGGTAAAGTGTACAAACTTTGCAGAGTGTTAAACTAATTGATTAGCCGTATCCACGGTCACGGATGACACATAACTCATTCCTGATAAAAAAGACATGTCCTTCTCCCCCTTTCTACTTCCCTCTACCCCGGTTTTGGAAACATGAAAAGGTGGTTGGAACCTATGGTCGAGTCTAGGCCAGATGCCTCACTCGTATGTGTT